>JAGKTI010011565.1:0-26146 GCA_018397915.1 Birgus latro | reverse complement strand
ACGTCCGAGGTTGTATAATTGCTGGCTAATTCCCTTGGTACCCTTTTTAAATGATCAACATGAATTTGTTTTTCTTCACCACTCGACAGTGACCTAATTACTACCTTGTTCGCTGTCTTCTTAATTACTCTATATGGGCCTGCAGATTTTGGTGATAACTTATTGTCTCTAGTATGAATGATTCCATAGACACTGTCTCCTACGTTGATAGGTGATTCTTTTGCTTGTTTATTGAATGACTCCATCATTTCTTCCTTGGATCTTAATAATTGTTCCTTTACCCTGGAATTCCTGGAAACGGAGTTTAGGATAATCGTTGTAGTTATATATAGGCAGATTTTCACCCTCGAATATTTCGTAGGGTAATTTTTTATCTGTCCCATAAATAATGAAATGAGGAGTGTCTCCCGTTGACCTATTTATAGATCCATTAATTGATGCTTCTACTCTGGGAACCCAATCATCCCATTTTTTTTTTTTTTTTAATGCAAGGAAGAAGGAACCAAAAGCCATGGGCCCGCATACTGTTCCTTCCAAGAAAAAACGAAAACAATACAAAAGAGAGCCAAATTCAAGATCCATTCATTTCGAGATGCCTGGACACACTGCGTTTGAAAGACTGGAGATCATAGGAAGTAGGGAATACAGACAGAGGAAGACAGTTCCGGAGTTGACCAGTTGCATAAATGAAGGACTGGGAGTAACGGTTAACTCTTGCATTAGAGAGCTGGACAGAAAAGGGATCAGAGTTTGTTGCTAGACGGGTACTACGTGCCCGTCGCAGAGGTGGAGGGATGCAAGCAGACAGTTCAGAGGAACAGTGACCGTTGAAGTAGCGATAGAAGAGAGATAAAGATGCAACAGTGCGGCGAAGAGACAAAGGTTGAAGGGAATCAGTAAGAGGAGGAGAGTTAATGAGACGAAAAACCTTTGACTCAACCCTATTGAGAAGAGCTGCATGTGGGGAGCCTCCCAACACATGAGAGTTGTACTCCATACGGGGGCGAATAAAGCCTGTACAAGGTCAACAACTGTGCAGGGGTTAAGAAATTTCGGAGTCGGCTTAGCACACTCAATCTCTTGGAAGCAGATTTCACAAGAGATGTACTATGTTCTTTCCAAGATAAATCCCGAGAATGAAACCCCAAGCATGTTCAAGGATGGTGCAGGACTGAGCTTGACATTATTAAACATTCGTGGGTAATCCTGAGGAAGATTTTGTCGGTTGATAAGTGTAAGAACTGAGTCTTTGATGCATTAAAATTAACAAGATTATTTTTACCCCAATCAGAGATACGAGCCAAGTCAGACATTAGGTGTGCCATAGCCTCATCCCTTTTTTGTTGAAGTAACTGCTGAGATGGACGTTGCGGAAACCGAATGGAAAGGTGAAGGGTGGAATCATCAGCTTATGAGTTGATAGAGTTAGATGTACAGCTTAGAAGGTCATTGATGAATAAAGGGAAGAGAGTTGGTGATGGGTCAGAGCCCTGAGGAACACCTCTGTTGATAGATCTAGGAGAAGAACGATGGCCGTCTACAGCAGCGGCTATAGAACGACCAGAAAGGAAGCTAGAAATGATGGCGTATTTTTCATTGAGAATGTGTCATAGCACATCTAATACTTTTTTTTTTGTCTCTACTAACCCATTGGATGCCGGGTGATAGGCAAAAACATTTACCTATATTATATTGCATTGTTTGCATATTTCTTGTAAGATTTCAGAGTTAAATTCACCTCCATTATCGCTTATTAATACCATTGGGGTAGTAAAACGTAAAGCGACAAATTAGGATGTCTATGACTGCCTTTGCCACTGTTTCTGCCGGGTTATCCTTAATTGGGGATAAGATTGCATATCGTGAGAAATGATCTGTTGCAACGAATAAATATTTATTATTCTGATATGATAATGGTAACTTGAGTAAGTGAATCGCGACTACGTCCCATGGTTGTTGTGGTACAGGGTAATTACCTATGGGTGCAGGCGATAATGTGTAACCTTTGTGTTTTGCGCAAGACTCACATCTATCAATATGACTGTATATATCTTTCCGTAACGTTGGCAAGTAGTATGCTAGCCTGGCTTGTCTAACAGTCCTATCTTTTCCAGGATGACCTGCATGTGGACTATCATGTATTGCTGTTAATACTTGAGGGATCACATCGTTGGGTACTACTAATTGTTTATTATTTCTTCGGTGTTTCGGTTGTCCTGGGTTAATCCTGTATAAGGCATTATTAACTATAGTGAATTGTTCGAATGGTATATGTAGCTTGGGTAATTGTATGTCATCGCCACTTTCTAGTTTACATATGACTTTAGACCATGTGGGATCAAGTGTTTGTGCTTTTACGATCTCGTCATGGTTTGGGATGCCTCCCTTGAGGTCTAATGCCGCAATTTGAATAGCTGTTGAGTTTCTAGATAATGCACCGGCAACTGAGTTTATTTTGCCTTGTATATAGTGTATATGCACATTGTAGTTTTCAATGGTGCATTTCCATCGTGCTCTCCTCCCAGAGAGGAATTTCTCTTGGAACATACCCACGAGGGGTTTATGGTCTGTGAATAGGTGAATCTCGTAACCATATACCAAATCTCGAAACTTTTGTAATGCAAAGACCATTCAAGGGCCTCTAAGTTTATAGTGCAATATTTTTTTCCCTGCACCTTTTAATTGTCTGCTCGCAAATGCAGTTGGTTGATTCTTTTTACGTGTGTCCTCCTGCATTAGGACTGCACCTATACCTCTGCTTGATGCATCCATACAAATTATAAAATGTTTTCTGAAATTAGGATATTGTTTGTTACACCCTCTTGATTGTGGAAGGAAAGTCCTCGAGTAGCTATTTACGACCTTTAGTTGTTGAGCACGGGGACAGTAGTTGTCCATTTCAAAGTTAGCCCTCTACTGACTGGACGTATGTTTCTAGTTGGTTGGTCAAGCCTGGGAAAGCTGATGACGTCTGCAGTTCTAGCAGGGGCGCACAGTGGGGGGCATATACAGTATACACATACATAGCGGGGATGATACATACATATAACGGGAATGGTACAATACTCCCCCGGGTGGTTGAGATGGTGTCTCCTGACACTAGAGAGGAGTTATATGGGGTGGTTCATATGACTAAGGGAGGTGGAGGTTTGTACAAGTGGGGAGTATGATAGAGTACTATACAGGGGAAGGAGGGAGGGATTATGATACTGGGGATGGTAGGGAGTAAGCATGATGCAGGGGTCGGAGGGAGGACATGGCCATTTCAAGGGGATATAAACTAGGGATGTACATTGTTACAATGGAAGGTATGTTGATATAAGATACACAAGGAGTCATGTTGATATATGATACAAGGAGTAAACAGAGTATGCGTTCACGCATGTTCTTATATCTATATAAGTACTGCAGGCAGATAACTCTTGTGAAATAGGGTACACATTTCTTTCCATTTTTTTTTCTATGTTAGTTTCTATAAGTCACACATTACTGTATCAGAGATATGCCAACATTGCTTGTGGTACTTGTTCTATCTACAGTTTGTTACTTATCAGGTGGTACTGGTAGTCACAGTATGCGAAGGCACTAAGTACGGGTAGTTTCAATGTCTTGTGGATGTCGTACTATGCCAGTTGCGATTCTGATTTCCTGTAGTCTGTGTTCCATTTTCCGGACACAATAGTGCACTGCACAGAGGACGAGAGAAATCCTATGAAAGAGATGACCACAGGGGAAAACACAACGGTTGGATGAACCCACGAACGGCTGAAGGCCAGAGAAAATTGATCTATAATGAAGTCACTGTCGTTGAGGAATGTTAGCATACGCATGTCGGGGGAGGTGACGGTAATGCTAGTAGATGGCAGGTTGGAAGGCATGTCAATTGGTTGGAAGATGTCATAGGAGTGTTTACGGACTGATTGGTGATGGTGAGTGGCGTAAGTGATGACTGACTCTGATTTGAGGGTACAATAGTTCGTTGCTTTGTAGAGACCACTAGCAGGTACGGAGCGGACCGAAGTACCAGGACACATGATGGTGATAGAGATGGGAACAGTAAAGAAGAAGTACTGTACGTGGTTGAGGTGAGCATGGTGGACTGGGAGTACAGGAGCTGGAACAAAGGAACAGGCCGAGTATATGGAATGGTTACGAACTAAAGCAGACTCACAGGGTGTAGCGCTGCTAGGGAAGATAGCGAACAGGTGGGCAGCACAGAGACGAGAGGTAGGGGTGAGGGAGGAACATTTCTGGAGGTCTGTGGTAGAAAGGAAGGCAACTGAAAGATGGGCATGGGAGAGGAAGAAATATGCTGAAGGAACAGAGACATGCAATAAGGAGTTGTTGTATCGGAAGGGGAAGGGAATGATGTGGAAAAGGTTGAAGGTAATGGCAGAACATAGAGGGATATGGACGACGACGTATTTGGTGAGAAGAGTGGCCTCGAGAACTGGATAGTAATATTCGAGAGAGGAGTAGGGGAGTACTGGGGATAAACCGAAAGTAGAGTGAGCCCATTCTAATACAGAGCGGAGAGCTGAGATAGGTACTAAGTCTGCAGTGACACGTCCATTAATAGCATCGACTAGGATACGAACCAAGGTAGTGTCCTGAGAAAGTAGAGAGTCAATGGCTAGTTGGAGATTATCAATGTTGAGTTTGAGATAAAAGAACTTTGAAATAACATTGAGATTTGAGAGGTGTTGTTTAAAGATGTAGTTGAAGTTGTTCAGAGTGTAAGTTACTTCATTTAGGTGGGCTGTAATCTTCTGTAACATAGTGTGTTGGACCTTGATGACTCGGCATTGAGATTCTAGGGCTGAAGCTAAATGAGCTAGGTCAGATTTGAAACCAGAAAGGTCACGGGCTGTAGCGACACCAAATAAGCCGCCTAGAATCTCATCTCCGAGGTCAAAGAGACCTCATTTCTCACGAGAACGACCTACTGGTTGCTGAATGGAGAATGTGTCATTAAGCTCAGTGAATTTACCAGAAATGTATTGCAACTGCCAGGAGAGTGGGAGGAAAAGATGATATAAATACTGATTTGGGTTGTGTTTCCCCATGAGGGCTGTGAGGTGGGTCTTGATTTTGTGGAGCTGGTGCACATAGGCAGGCAGGGTGATGGCTATGTTGGCCAGGGGCGCAATATTGTAGCGCAGGGAGACTACATCTTCGATGAGCATTATCTCGCCTCCCGAGCCAGCCAAGACCCCGGGACGTACTCCACCATCGTCCTCACCGGACCCGGACCCTATGAGGGTCAGCACTGCCAGCAGGTAGACCGCTAACATCATACCTAGAAGATTAGGTTAGAATTAACTGGAGAGTTCCTGGAGAGGTTGATGGGCGGAATGCAGTTTGGATTGATATTGATTGGTTGATGTATGAGTAGGTGTAGGTGGAGATGAAGGAGACTGATGGATAGGTGGAAGTGGGGTAGACTTAGGGATCTGTGGAGTAGGAGGGAGAGCAGTAGGCTGTGCAAGTGAATCTTCCAACACTAGGCCTCGTGGTGCACGTTTTGGATCGTCAGCATGGAGCCACTTGGTGTCTGTAGTGGAGAGGTCTTGGATGTGGAACTTGTTTGGTAGTTTATTCAGTACGCGATGAGGGCCGTTAAATTTGCTATCCAGTTTAGAAATGTGCGTATGGGAATGAGCAAAGACTAGATCACCGACGTTGATAGTGATAGGAGAGGCAGATTTATGTTGGCGTTGTATCATGTCCTCCTTAGATGAAGCGAGATTGGATGTTACATACTGATGGATTGTTTGGAAGTTGGCCAATTTTACTTTGACATAATCATCCATGTTATAGATGGGGTCTGGCTTTGAGGATAACAGGGTGTATGGTAGGTGTTTGTCAAAACCATAGAGGACAAAGAAGGGAGATTCGCCAATGAAAGCATTGATGGAGCTATTGATTGAGGATGCCACTTGCGGAATCCAGTCATCCCATGACGAACTATAGGAGCCTAAGTGTCTGAGGCACTCCAAGATTTTTCTATTGTGGCGCTCTACAAGGCCATTGGAAGCTGGATGGTTAGGTACGACACTGCATTTGTTACTTTTAAAGCGGCGACAGATCTCATCCAGGAGACTATTGTTGAATTCAATACCGTTGTCAGTGAGGATGGTATGTGGTATACTGGACGAGCATATTACATGATCTACGAAGGCACGTGCAACACTCTTCGCGGTCTTATCTGAGAGGAGGACGAGGACACAGTAGCCTGAGAAGTGGTCGACTGCTACAAACAAATACTCTGTGCTTGATTCTGTAAGAGGGAGTTTTAAAAGATCGATGGACACCGTTTCCCACGGTCGTGACGGGATTGGGTATTGTAAGAGCGGTGCAGGTAAGCCTGTGGGACCTTTGTGGCGGTAGCACAAGATGCAAGAGTCACAGTGCGCATTGATATGTATGGTTGGCCAATAGTACTCGAGAAGTGCTTGGCGCAAGCATCGGTCTTTATATGGATGGGATGCGTGAGATATATCATGAACGATGTGAAGGCCTGCCGTTATCAGGTCAATACGGACAACGAGTTGGTGTACTTATCTGTTGGGCAAATCTTTCCCTGTAAGGAATGTTTTTCTGTACAAGAGACCATCTTTTAGTATGAACTCATCTAGTGGTACTGGTGGACTAGGTAAGGTCGAAGCATCTGATTCTAGGAAATAAACTACTCGGGACCATGTGGAATCCTTGCACTGAGAGTTTTGAACATTCTCTGATGTTAGGATTGTGCCGTCAGTGACCCTGGGTTGCTGGGACGTGACAGGTGCGGCTACATGACTTGAGAGGGCGTCGGAGACTACATTCGATTTTCCTGGGACATACTGAAAAGTGGGATTAAAGTCCTGGGTGGTGATGGACCATCTAGCTAACCTGCCAGTGAGGTTGCGTTCCTTAAACAACTCACATAGAGGAGGGTGGTTTGTCTGGATATGCACTGGATAACCATATACTATGTCTCTGAAATGTCTCAAGGACTAGACTACTACCAAAGTTCCTAAATCGGTGACACAGTAATTACGTTCAGCGGTGGTAATTGCGCGACTAGCATATGCTATTACATGCTTCCTGGATGCTTGATCTAGTTGCATTAAAACTGCTCCAAGTCCTGTGCCTGAGGCGTCTGTGCATAGAAGAAAGGGTTTGGTATAATCAGGGAATGCTAAAACTGGGGCATTGACAAGAGCTGTCTTTAGTGCTTGGAAAGCTTGTGACTGATCGTTAGTCCATGCAAAGGATACATTCTTCCTTAGTAAGCGGATTAGAGGAGCGGCAATCTTTGCATAGTCTTTAATGAATCTGCGATAGTAACCACTTATGCCTAGGAATGAATGAATGAATAAATGAAGATGCGACATGGCGGCGCAACAGCAGAGGTCATATGGCGCCGAACACAAACAATAAAAGAAAATCAATATAGATAATAACAATAAAAAGCAAAGAGAAAATCGATGCTTAAAACAAACCGACTATATATAAGAGACAATAAAATACAAAGAAAAGCGATGCTTAAAACAAACCAACAGTATAAAAGCGACCAAAACTAAAAAAACTAAAAATATAATGGAAAGATAAGGGTTAAAACTAGTACATTATCATTAAAACACAAGCTAAAATATGGTAAAGCTCTATAGCTTGCGGAGAAGGCCTGAACGCAACACAAAGGAGAAAGTACTTCCCCCCATAACACAAGCCTCTTCCCAAAGCACTGAGGAGAGAAGGTACGAACCGTTGTTGGCTCGGCATCTAGAATGGTACCGCCGACGAAGGTCCCCGAGACTGGGGTACTCGACAAGGAGATGCCGCACAGTCAAAGGAACCAGACAGTCATCACAATAGGGAGGGGGCGCCATCTCCATCAAAAAACCATGAGTTAACCTAGTGTGGCCAATCCAAAGACGAGCCAAAGCGGTTTCCCACTGTCGGGACAGTCCCACATATCCCCCATCACCCAGGTTCCGACGAATGCTGCAGAGTTTGTTCGCCCATGCTGCATCCCACCTCCTCTGCCAGCAGGAACGGACAGCCCCCACAGTGGCCGCACACAAATCCTCGGATGGGACACGGCAACTTGGAGAGGAAGGACGAGAGGCAGCAGCTCTAGCCAGAGAGTCAGCTCGCTCATTGCCCACGACCCCTACATGTGCAGGGACCCAACACAGTTGTACAGAGTATCCTCGCCTGAATAATAAGAAGAGCCATTCCAAGACAGCTAAAACTAGGGGATGTGATGGGAAGCCATGAGACAAAGCTTGTAAGGCACTGGCTGAGTCACAAAAAATGGTAAAAGAAGCTGGAGGAAAGCTAAAAATCATTTCAACCGCAACTAATATGACAGTAAGTTCAGCAGTAAAAACAGATGTAGAAGGAGGGAGACTCCCACCACGGCTAAAATCACGAAAAATTACACCAAAGCCTGTCCCTGCTGGGGATTTAGAGCCATCTGTATATACAGAGATTGAGTCACTGTGAATAGAGGCAAGTTCTAAAAAATAAGACAGAGCTGCCTGTGAGGAAATAGATGCCTTCCTCTCGAGGAAGTAATCACATGGTCGCACTTCTGGGAGAAGCCAGGGAGCCACTCGGGGGATACGCATAGGGCAAACAGGGGAGGACTGGACACCCAACTCCCCCATGGCAACCCTCGCTCTGTACCCAAACGGGTGTGGATAGCGAGGATGGGTGTTATAAAAGGGGAAAAGAGCGACCTCAGAGACAGCCTGACAACTCAATAAGCTCGGAAGACGGTGAAGGCGGTGCCAACACTGCACCACCAGGGACTGTCGGCGGAGATCCAGTGGCGGTTCATTTGCATCAACCAACAGACTTTCTATAGGGGAAGACCGGAAAGCCCTAGTTGACAGACGAATCCCAACATGATGAACCGAATGTAGTGGCCTCAGCCGGGCCTCAGTAGCAGAAGAATATACCACACACCCATAGTCCAATTTGCTCCTCACTAAGGCGCGGTAAAGTTGGAGCAGGCTGGTCCTGTCCGCGCCCCAAGACAAGTGAGATAGGGTTCGTAGGAGGGACAAGGCACGGAAGCATGATAGTCGTAATGAACGGATATGAGGTACCCACGTCAGTCTCCTGTCGAAAATGAGCCCAAGAAACTTTGTCTCATCCACACATCGCACCCTCTGGCCATATAACCGGAGGTCTGGGTCAGGGTGAACACCTCTCAAACGGCAGAAATGTAAGGCCACCGTCTTTGTTGGGGAGAAACGGAAGCCGTGCATGGTGGCCCACCGAGAGACCCTATCTATAGCGAGCTGCATGCGACGTTCAGCCACGGACATTCAGGAAGCTGCATACCATCAACATACAGTGATGCAGACACTTCTTCTGGGATAGAGGACACAATACTGTCCAATGCTACGGCAAAAAGGGTCACACTGAGGACGCTTCCTTGAGGCACCCCTTCCTCCTGATGGTACGAAGGAGACAGGGTGCCACCAACCCTAACCCTGAATGTACGGTCACGTAGAAAATTTAATATAAATAGGGGAAGCCCACCTCGTAAACCATAAGATTGGAGTTGTTGAAGTATACCAAACCTCCATGTAGTGTCGTATGCTTTCTCAAGATCAAAGAAAACGCACACCAGATGTTGGCGTCTAGCGTAGGCATCACATGCTGCAGTCTCAAGGCGAACTAGTGCATCAGTTGTTGTGCGAACCTTTTCGTAACCCAAACTGACATTGAGAGAGACATTCATTCCTTTCTAGGAAATACATTAGGCGTGTGTTGACCATTTTCTTTAATACTTTGCACGAGCAGGAAGTTAGGGCAATTGGTCGATACTCCAAGGGACTGTTGCCTGTATTCCCCGGCTTCTGGAACGGCAGAACAGTAGCCTCACGCCAAGAGGTGGGAAGAGAAGATTCCCTCCAGATTTTATTAAAAAGGCTGAGGAGAAAGGACATAGCATCCTTATCCAGGTGTCGGAGCATTGCGTTAGGAATATCATCCGGCCGTGGTGAGGTGTCATGACAGAGGGAAAGGGCAGATTGGAGTTCGCAAAAAGAAAATGGGAGGTTGTAGGACTCCACACTCCCTGAACAGAAGTCCAACACCCTTGCCTCCTCTATCTCCCGTCGTCTGGCAAAATTTGGTGAGGTAGTGTCTCTTTGACTGACTGCCGCAAAGGCAGACGCAAAAATATCGGCCACAGCTGCAGGATCACCAACAGGCTCACCATTAGACATCAGCACAGGGGACCTGCCTTGATTGAACTTTCCCGAAATCTTTCGCATCTTCTTCCACACCTGAGACATTGGTGTCTTTGAGTTAACAGATGACACATATGCCATCCATGAATCCCGCTTAGCTAGTTTCAGTACTCGACGAGCCTTAGCCCATGCCCTTCTGAACTCGACAAGATTATGCTCCGTCCTGCATCTTCGATAACGGGAGAAAACTAACTTCTTAGCACGTACAGCTATGGTGCATTCCTCATTCCACCATGGGACAGGTCGGTAGCGATACGTGCCAGAAGTTTTGGGAACAGCATGAAGGGCAGCAGAATGAAGAAGGGAGGTAAAGAATGAAACAGCCTCATCAATATGTGGAAAGTCTTCGACTGAGACATTAATAGGAATCAGAGAAGAGAAAAGGGACCAGTATGCCTTATTCACTCTCCACCTCGATAAACGAGAACAGGGACTAGACACTGCTGCAGTGAGAAGGATGGGAAAGTGGTCACTTCCATGGAGATCCTCCACAACCTCCCAGGTAAAGTCCAGAAGACAGTCAGGAGAGCAGATAGAGAGGTCAATAGCTGTAAATGAACCCGTTTGGGGGTGAAAATGTGTAAACGCCCCAGTATTGATCAGGGCAAGATCCTCATCCTCCAATAAGGACGCCAACAAACTCCCACGTTGGTTAGTAAGACAGTCACCCCACAAAGGGTGGCGACCATTGAAGTCTCCCAAGAGAAGAAAGGGCTTAGGTAACTGGCCAAGAAGGTTCTCAAGTTCTACCCTATTGACTGCTGTGTTGGGTGGTAAATAAATGGAACATACTGTATACCAGCGGTGGGCATACAATCGTACAGCTACACACTGGAGGTCAGACTGGAGGTGGACTGGCCGATGCGGGATGTCAGCTCTCGCCAAAACAGCACTACCCCCGACAGGACCCTGGGTTGGTGTTGAGTAGAGAGCAGTGTACCCAGGTGGTGCATGGGGGGTGGCAAACCCTACAAGAGTTTCCTGGAGACCTATACACATAGGGGAACAGGTCAGGAGGGTCCGCAGTTCCTCCCAATTACCCCGCATCCCTCGACAGTTCCATTGTATTATACTGGCTGAGAATGCCATAGTTCCTATAGTGAAGGAAGGATTAGGATGAGGGGCGTGACAGTCTTGCCCCCCCAGCGGGTTTTGGTTTATGCTTTGGAGAGCTCTTTGAAGGAGCCTGCCCAGCACCAGGAACCCTCACCCTCTGTCGAAAAGCCGAAAGTAAACGGGAGGACGAGGAAGTGAGTTGTACCACACTCTTTCTTGGAGTGGGCAGACCAGTTTGCTTGGAAGGCGGCTTGGTGGCCACCTTTGGAGGTGGAGGACGGTCATTGCCCCCACCAGAAGCTCCAGAATTGGAAGTAGAGTCCACAGGACTCGAATCATTAGAGGAGGCCATCCCATGTTTCAGATCTAAGGTACCTATGGGCTGGCTAACAACATCTCCAGGTGGAGATGGGGCCAGAGGTGAACCATCAGCTGCTGTTGTAACATTGCTAGATCCCTCTTCCTGCTGGGCAGAGGGAACAGTAGGGGTGTCGACAGAAGTGTGGACAACTGAGACCTTAGGTGGCCGGTCTGCATGATCAGAAGACTCTGAAGAACTACGATGACGTTTGCCAGATACAGATGGAGCCTTGGGCACAATGGCTACGACGGGAGGAGGAGTCTGATCAACGAGGACGTCTGCCACAGCCACAGAAGTGAGCAAGTCATCAGCCACCGACGTGGGGGCTGGAACAGCTGGAGCAGCGGTAACGGTCATATAAGTATCATCCTCACTTACAGCGGTAACCTTGGGGACAGCATTCTGCATATCTTGAGTTGAAGGAGGGGGTACTAGAGTGGGTTGAGGCTTCTTCTGAGATCCATGGCGCTGCACTGGAATTCTAGATAGTATAGATGCATAAGTCACCCCAGATTGAAAGAAGAGAGTCAGGGCTCTCCTTTTGGCCTCAGGGAACGAAACCCTCTCCCGTGTACGCATGGACAATATCTCTTTTTCCAGGCAGTACCTAGGACAGTTTCTCGAAGAGACAGCATGAGGACCTCTGCAATGATATCATTTAAGGGGTCCTGGGCAGTCACTGGCATGGTTTGATCCACCACAAGAGACACAGATACCAGGAAGGCCAGCCTGCACACGGCGACAAGAGTGGCTAACATGCCCATACCCCTGACAGTGAAAACATCTCTTCGGGTTTGGGACATAGGGCTTCACCGGAAGTGAGAGCCAAGCTAGTTTCACTGAAGCAGGCAATGTCAGTCTTTCAAATGTTAGGAACAGCGTTGGAGTTGGGGTCAATATTCCATCAATTTTCTTCATTGCCCTGTTAACATTTACAACTCCAAAGGAGCGAAGTTCCTCCAACAACCGGGCCTCTGAGTATCTAAGGAGGTCACGAGAGTAAATCACTCCTTTACACTGATTGAAGGTACTATGTGGACTGCAGGAAACATCTGATCCAGAAACTGAGGTCAAACTCATCATTTGTGAGCTCTCCGAAGGTGAAGACACTTCAGTGAGGAGGCTTTCATCTCCTTGAGATGATATGTGGGGTTCTCTGCCAAATGCTGAAATAATGGCACGGTGTAGTTCGAATATGTCAGTATCTAGGACAGATCCTCCTCTGGAGGACCTGAGCACTAGATACTTGGCATAAGACTCTGGCTTCGTGTCAGCTGAGCCGAACCCGAGGGCCGAACCAACCCGACGTGGCCTCCTCCTAGTCCCAGTTGAACGCTGGGGCAAAGGAGGAAAGTCACCAGGGGCCTGGAAAGGCTCAAGAGTGGCTATAAGGGTGGCGTAGTCAGAAGAAAATCCTGGGACAGAGGCCGTGTCGTCAACAACATTGGTTTTAAAATTCTCCAAAAATCCTCCTAAATACTTCATTCCCCCACCCCTCCACCCACCATGGAGCCCAACAAGGGGAGGTCAGTTGCCAGGGATGATACCACTGGCGACCCCAGAGGTAGCGGGAGAGTATACGCAGGTAACCACTGAGGGGCCTGGGCAAAGGTGACCCCAGGACGATAGGAGCCACCAAGCCCCCCAGTGCCCACTTGACCCTAGCCAACACATGACCAGCCGATTGACCTGGTCGGGCCCAACCAGGCCACCCGTCTAGCCAGAATAAGGGACCAAAGAGGTGTATTGCTAGCTGCAGGGTGCATCGTGCAGCATCGCTCAACCTCCAGGACTCCCGTCTCCCAGCATTACGGGATGCCACGCACGGCAAACACGTAGGGAAGCAACAGTCCCGCCCTAGATGGCAAACGAGCTGGGACTAACATCACCAGCAGGCCTCCTTCACTAGTGATGTAGGGGGTGCTTGGTCCACGAGGCCGGCAAATGACGAACCCTACAAAGGTAGGCATGCATCCAAAGTAGGTGGCACTGCCAGCCACGCTTCAAGCCCCGCCACCACGTCAAGGTGACACCCTGCAGCGGGGCTTATGCCTAGGAAACTTCTGACAGCATCGGTAGTGGTAGGTTCTGGGAAATTGATGATTGCCTTAGTTTTATTGTCATTAGTATGAATGCCTTGTGCTTCGACGACATGTCCCAGAAAGTTGATTTTCTTTTTCAGGAAGTCACATTTACTGAGGTTGATTTTCAAGCCTGCTTGCTGTAGGCGTTCCAATACTTGTTGTAGTTTGACAAAATGGTCAGGGACTGATTTACTTACAACAATGATGTCATCTGGGTAAGCAAAAGAGAGTGTCCCATCATGCCACTAAAGACTGAATGGATAAGTCGCATGAATACTGAAGGAGCATTTCTCAAACTAAAAGGAAGTCTCTTAACCCCTACACCGCGGGGTTGTCGGAGGCGTGCTGTGCCATTCCCGCAGTGATATTTGCGCTTTAACTGACTTTTTTAAAAATATTGGCCAAAAATCAGTTAATAGTCCTAGAATATTATAATTACATATGCATATGGCACATACCTTCACCTTTCTCCTGGGAAGTTTTTTTTAGCACTCGTCGACTACCGTAGGACTTGTGGAGACTTCTGAAGTTGGGTAACAAAGTCTCCATTTTACACTTCCCTACATCCGCTAATCTGAATACCACTGTCAGATATTATCACTAGAAACACTATTCAATGATTTCCAAGTGGTT
The DNA here is from genome assembly GCA_018397915.1 of Birgus latro. Classification (NCBI taxonomy): domain Eukaryota; kingdom Metazoa; phylum Arthropoda; class Malacostraca; order Decapoda; family Coenobitidae; genus Birgus; species Birgus latro. The sequence continues at coordinate 11,756 of JAGKTI010011565.1, read as the reverse complement.
TGGAATCCATACTAAAAAAAAAAAAACTGTGAAAGCAATGTAAAATACGAGTGCGTACTAGCCTCCCACTCGCGCTAATTCGCCGCTGGTATTCTGTCATTTCTTACTCATATACACACTCACACTTTAGTATTTCTAGTATTTATTACTCATATATATATCTACAGTCCTTTACCACTTCCCACACGATGTTTAGTAGGGGTAGAGGCCACAGGGCCTTTTATAATAGGCGAAAAATGGAGGAGCGTCATTTCACCGTGAAGGACGAGAGAGAATTGAGCGAACTGACTGTATCTCGGTAGCCAAGAGTTGAAAATGTCAGCTGCTAATGTATATGCTAAGAAATAAATCGCAGGAAATCTAGACAATACATAATAAATTAGGTAGTTCCAGGTGAACATAAATATCACTCAGGCTTCTCCCTTCCTTTCTTATATACATTTATAATACGAGAGTAGCTCAAACGGCATATTTCACTGGGAAAAAAGCAGGGAAATTAGCGAACAAGTGCAGGTTGGATGTTGCCAAGTGATAATTAGCCAATTCCAGGTGTATGGCAGTATCAATTACCTTATTGTTTATATATGTGTATATTATTTTGTATAAGAATAGGGCATAGGGCTCATTTCAGTGGATGAAAACAGTAGAAAAATCCGGGGAAGATTTACTTAGCGCAGAGCGGCTGGGCAGACGACACGAGAGGGTAATGGAGGGGAGGTAGGGAGGGGAGTCTAGAATGGGGGAAAATGGCTAAATTGTCAACAATGGTTGGGAGTACTGATGACATTAGCAGCTCTGACTATTGTTGGACATTGGCAGTGCTGATAGATGATACAAGTCACCACCTGAAAGCCCGGGGGAACTAAAAATAATACACAGAGTCACTCAAGTGACAAGCCGAGGTATGATCCATTGCACACGACCGTCACAAAAGTGACAACCAGCGGTTAAGGGGTTAAACTGAACATGTCCGGAAGGGGTGCTGAAGTCTGTAATTGGGCGAGAGGATTCTTCCATTTCGACCTGCCAGTAACCACTGACGAGGTCTAGAGATAAAAAGACTACGTTATTTTCACCTAGTGATTCTAGCAAATCTGTGAGGACGTGTAACGGGAAATGGTCTGGAACGGTTACGGAGTTTACAGTAGTCCACTACTGGTCTAAGGTTGCCGTCCCTCTTTGGGACTAAGAAAAGAGGGCTATTCCATGGACTGACGGAGGGTTTGCTAATGTCCTGAACTAACATTTTCTGTACCATCTGATCTGTCTGTTTTCTCAAGCTGTGAGGTAACCGATATGCTGGTATGTAAATTGGCTGAGTTCCTGGTAATAGTTCTATGTGATGTTTGACTAAGTCTGTCTTGCCCATTTGTTCTCCGGGTAAGGCTACCACATTTCTGTAAGTGTGCAAAAGGTCGAGCAGTTGAGAATTGTGCTGTGGAAAATCTTTACAAGTCAGATTTGAGAGCAGGTCAGGTGAACGAGTCGGAGCAGATCCCGTAGAGTTAATGGCACATATACCTGTTGGTTGACTATCATCATCAGTAGGGATAGAGGATTCCTGGCACACTATTACGGCCGCTGGGTATACTAGAAAATCTCCGACCTTTACACCACTTTTAAGTTTTAGTGGAGCATTCGTGACATTGAGCAAGTATAGATAACATAGGCTGTCCTCTAATATCGTGCACCAGGCTGACTCAAGTTAAACCATTCACACAACACGTCTCAGGTAGTGTTAGTACAGCCACTCCTTCTTTCGCACCTACAACACGAACAGAGACTTTGGTGAACTCATGCGGTAACAAAATTGTGCACGTATTCATTACTGCACGCCTTGTCTCTGTGTGTTGGAGAACATCAGTCAGACTCTGTGAGGTAGGTAACTGAGACATGTCTGAGTCGGCTGTAGTGCTGTCGTTAGAGGAGGCTGGAAGAGACTTTTCTGAATGCTGAGAGGATGTATCATCAGGTGTTGAGGAATGCATGCCTTTGCTCTCAGTCAATGAGGGAATGATCTCTGTATTCTCGGGTGATGATGATGATGACGGTTTGGCTTGTTCTGTACTCTTAGGGAGTGCGAGAATCAGGGGAGACTGAATGACTGAATTTACTGGCAGTACAGGACGGGGACATTCCATACTGTAGACTGGGAACCCAGAAATGTCTATACTACTACAGGCAGGCAATAATGCAATGGAGTGTTGTGCCATGGTGGGTAAGCCAATAAGGGCATCTGATGGATATTTCAGTTCGTTAGTAACATGAAATTCTATTGGGAAAGGGAGCAAGGCACTGTCTAGTTGTACTTCTAAAGTGACTCTTCCCTTGACCTTAAACTCTGAGCCTTCTACACCTCATAGGCAAATGTCAGGTGGCTCAAGGAAACTGACGTGTTTGCGGTGGTGTTGAATGATGTCTAAAGAGGTATCAGAAATCAAGTTTACTATAGATCTGGTGTCCATGAAGAACGACATTGGTATGTCATTACTCTGTCCTAGAATGATTAGACCTGAGTAAGTTATGGGTCCAACATGGCGGATGGGGATTTGGTGTTCTGTTCCTGCGTCATATTGGTCCGATACGGGCACGGCGCTTCCCCCAACTGATGGCGGTTGAGGTAACGACACTCCTCAGTAGTGTGAGTCGTACTAGTCTTATGATACCTGCATGTAGGACGACGCGAACGGGAAGGCATACGCCGTCTAGTTTGGGAGTAAGGACGTGTTTGTTTATGGTCGCAACAGTTTGCTTGATGTCCGGGTTTGCCACAGTGCCAGCAGAGGATCAAGGATTATCTGTTCTGTCGGATGCTAGATTGATCACGACAGGCGGTTGGAGAATGATGCGTGGAACGAGAGCGGTATTGGTCTTGGGGAGCGGTAGTGTGACAAACCTGAGAGACCAAGGGGCGGTTTGTGGCCTGACGCGTGCAGTTCGAACCTGTTATTTCATGGATGGTTTTAGTGATCTGAACAATTTTATCTCCTGGATTGAAACCGATTGCCAGGGCTATCTCTCTCTGTTTAGGAATAAGCCAATGAAGGAATCTCAGGTAACTAAATAAATCTGCAAAGTTGCTGAGTGAAACCATAGGAACTCCATGTACTTCCTCTACCCATTTCGTGCCTATAAGTAGTTGGCAGATCTCGCTACTAGTGGCTTTCATGGCAGTGACTACTTCACGTAGTTTGGCATGTTGGGGGGGGGGACTTGCAAATCCTCATCCATCTAGGTGAGGAGATTAGTGAACCCAATGAGTGTTGCGGCATTGGAATGTTGGCAACAAAGTGTTATGAGTTCCTTATGGAAATCATCAAAGGTTTTCATGCCATCAAAATGTCCAGCATGGATCGCGGATCCGATGTCCGATTTGCCTTGGTGTAAGCGACCCATAAGATAAGAGACTTAGAGGTTTTCATCTGTAATCCGCCGATTGTGGATGTCATTTTCGACCTCTCTGAGGAAATCATAAACAGACCAAGTGGAGTCCTAGCCGGTAAATTTGGGACGATTGGCATCGTCAAGATAGATAGACTGTGGAGTAGGGGTTGTTTGGGGTCATGGTTGGAAGCGTGGAAGTAATTGAAGTAGGGGATTGAGAGAGTAGGTAGGAGTAGTTATATGTAGTGCAGATGGGAGATGAAGTGGGGCAGGAGAGGTGATAGTAGAAGTAGTAAGGGGAGAAGCAGGCTGTGTAGTAACAAGGGTAGAGGATGAGGTATCTGGATGGATAGTATCTGGATGGGAAGTTTGTTGTGAGGCGGGTAATGAAGTGGTAGGCTGTGAGTCAGGTCGTGGGTACGTGCGCCCGCTACGTAGATGAGTCAGTGAATCGTCCCTGGGGGGGTGGAGTGTGAGCATTGGTTGTTTCTTGGCTGAGAGTGGGTGGGGTAAGTTCTGTATTTTGAAAGTATGATATGTAGTCTGGCGATGTAATGTAAGATGGGAGATGAGGAGTGATATATACATAAATATTTACAGTATGAAGATGAGAAAATGTACCATGAGAATGGAATGGGAAATGTATGGAGATGATGGGATGCAAGCTGCAATAAATAGGTGAAATGGGAGATGAGTAATAAAGACAGGCGGTGAAGGTGAGTATGACGTGAGGGGTGGAGATGAATAATGACAATAATACACAATCTGTAGAGAAAATCGGAGGATAATCTCTATAGAAAGTCATTAATGGGTGGATAAAGGTATACTATTATAGTTACACAGCTGAGTTGTGAACGAAGTGGAGAGGGCGTGGATGTCAGGCGAGAGCGTGGGTGAACGGGGAGGTCGTGTGGTGGGCGGCGTCAGAGGCAGGTGGGCGTGGTGGATGAGACTTGTGAATACGACTTGTAGTAGGTATGTAGGATGAGTCTTGGAAGAGGTGGAGTGGCTCGCTGGTCTTGAGCTGATACGTGAATAGGAGGGTTTTGGCGTGGTGGCTGGTTAATCCGGACCAGATGGGAGGCACTGAGGGGTGGAAGGGTGAGGTAGATCGAGGGCAAATGTCTCCACAGGCAGGTGCAAAGCTGGTGGGTGGCAGATGTGGCAGATGCAGAGGGTGACGTCGAGGGAACGGCAGATGCTGGAGAGGGCCACCGGCAGATGAACAGGTGTCTGAACATGTCAGAACAGGTAAGACAGGTGTGAAGGGCGGCGGCGTCGATAGTCGTGGCCTGTGTGGGGTTGTGGTCACTGCAGAGAACAGCACTGGTGAGGGAAATTGGACACCTGTAGATGCAGAGCCGGTATTACGCCACGAGAGGCAGTGAGAGGGCGAGGCTGTGAGATGCGGGGCATCAAGGAGTTGTTGGTGGCACTAAAACACTGTAGGAGGCGGTCAGAAACAGTGGTCCGAAACACCGCTCCTACCAAATGTTTGTTACACTCTCTTGATGGTGGAAGGAAAGTCCTGGGGTAGCTATTTACGGCCTTTAATTGTGGAGCACGGGGACAGTAGATGTCCGTCTCAGAGTTAGCCCTCGACTGACTGTACATATGTTTCTAGTTGGTTGGTCAAGCCTGGGAACGCTGATGACGTCTGCAGTTATAGCAGGGGCACACAGTGGGGGGGCATATACAGTATATATATACATAGCGGGAATGATATATACATATAACGGGAATGGTAAAATATGCCAAGCAAGGTGCATTTGTAAGTTTATCTTTCATATCATTAAATGCTAATTTTTGTTCCTATCCCCACTGGAATATGGCATCCTTTTTCAGTAGAGTGAATATTGGTTGTGCTACATGAGAGAACTGGCTAAAAAAGGACGGATAATATCCTGCTAGCCTCCAAAATTGTCTTACTTCGTCTATGTTCATTGGTTCGGAGAAATCCCTTACCGCCTGTATTTTGTCGGCAGACGTGTGAATGCCTTGGGCATCTAATTTGTGGCCTAAGAATTTTATGTCCTTGAAGCAAAAGTTGCATTTAGACAGCATAATTTTAAAACCAGCATCAGCAAGCCTTTGTAAGAGTTGGTCTAATTTCTGAAGATGTTCATGAATCGTTCTAGTAACTATGATAATGTCGTCTAGATAGACAAAAATTCCTTTCCCCAGTATTCCAGACAACACGTAAGTCATCAGTCGCTGGAAAGTACCGGGAGGCGTTTCAAAGCCATCGGCATTCGTTTGTATTGGTAATGCCATTTATTTGTGGAGAAGGCAGTGTATTTACGGGACTGCTCGTCCAGAGAGATCTGGTAGTAACCATTAAGCAAATCGACTGTGGAAAAGACCTTATTCTCCGATCCTATATTATGTAAAATGTCTGATAACAATGGTATTGGAAATGGGTCAGGTATGGTATGGGTTTTGAGCTTACGGTAATCAACTACCGCACGAATTTCCCCGTTTCGCTTGGGCACGAAAAACAATGGGGGATTCCAAGAGGAGACTGAGGGCTCAATAATACCCAGTTTTAGCATTTCATCAACATATTAGGGGAGGCGGTAGCTCGATCGGTAGAGAGTTGGCTTGCAGTCCCGAGGGACCCAGGTTCGAATCCTCGCTGGGGCAGGGAATAGTTTAAGGATTTGAATTTCATTAAATCAGGCTTTACTGATCTACCAGAAGACCCGCCGACATGTCGTAAAAATAACCCCGCTAATACCAATACACCAGTCCTGTATGAGACAGCCCTAGCATGTATTCAATATGGACGGTGGGTGTTAGAGCCGAAGTGGTGACATGTAGTATGCAAGGAGGACGGGTGGGCCTTGATAGCAGGCTGCAAAGCCTATGCCCAGAGTCGGACACATAAAAAAAAAAAAAATATTGGTTGGCAAGGTTACGTAACGAATGTGGAACTCTGTAGACCGGTACAAAAATTGGCTGTGTGTTCGAAGGCACGTTAATGTTGTGATTAATAAGGCTTGTGCACCCTCATTGTTCACCAGGTAATGCTACTGTGTTACGATGTTTCTCCAAAAGGTTTAAGAGATCGTGCTCTTCACGAAATTCTCCCGAGTGAATGAGGTTTTGTTTTATTCTTTCTCTGTCCGTAGACTTTATCTCGGTAGTTGTTCCGGAAATCACTATTTCCATTATTGGACCCGGCCATTTTTCTGTGTTGACTATACTCGATTTTTTCCAACTGATGAGCCACTTTCGTGAATGTGGCACCTGCTCACTCCTGCCGCGTGATTGGTTGGTTTCAATTTCATACCTGAAGTATCATATTTCCAAAAAACAGTTGTATCTTATATTCCAGTTCTCATAAATGCTGTTCTGCATTGTCACTGTACTATACAAACAGACATGAAACGAGTAGGCTATGAATCTGTGCTTCACCCAAACGGACAATGAATTTGAGGAAGTTGAATTTGAATTGAAATATTGTTGTAAAAGGTAGAGGGTTGTTGCATCTTCCTATATTAAAAAATAAATAAATAAATAAATAAATAAACGCACTTAGGCACTTGTTACACTAGACAGTAATACCATTCTAAGTTAATTAGTGGTTTTGCCAGTGGTAAAGTGGTGGAAGTGGGGAGGCGAATGGAACAGGCGCTACAGAGGAGCGAGACGGCCAAGCGTGAAAAACAAGTTGTCTCGTCTCGCAAGATGTCAGACTTTATTATCGATCACACCTACTCCATTGCTTCGACACCTTCGCCCATATGATCAGTAAGTATATTTATTTATTTATTAGAGATGCAACATCTCTGTACCTTTTACAACAATAAATATTTCAATTCAAATTCAGCTTCCTCAAAGTCATTGTCTGTTTGGGTGAAGCACAAATACATACTCGTTTCATGTCTGTTTGTACAGTACAATGACAATGCAGAACAGCATTTATGAGAATTGGAATATAAGGTACAATTGTTTTTTTGTAAATATGATACCTCAAGTATGAAAGTGAAACAACCAATCACGCGGCAGGAGTGCGCAGGTGCCACATTCACGAAAGTGGATCATCAGCTGGAAAAAAATCGAGTTATAGACAAGTCCCCTTTTTCATCCGTACTTCTCCATTCATGTGATTAATTAGGAACACCTGAGTCTGTCCATCCTTATCCACCGCACAGAACGCATTTTCAGCGGACATACCTTTCACCCTACAAGATTCCTTTAAAACGAGAACATTACTATTTTTGATCGATGATTTAATAGTGATCAGCATATAAGAATTAGATGGAATAACTACATTATGGGTAAGATGGGCGGGACAGACTGATGAATTATGATCGTTAACCCTTTCTCTAGTGTGGGAGAATTTTTTTTTTTTATGCAAGGAAGAAGGAACCAAGGGCCACAGGCCCGCATACCGTTCCTTCCAAGAAAAAGTAAAAACAATACAAAAGAGAGCCAAATTCAAGATCCATTCATTTCGAGATGCCTGGACACACTGCGTTTGAAAGACTGGAGTTCATAGGAAGTAGGGAATACAGACAGAGGGAGACTGTTCCAGAGTTGACCAGTTGCATAAATGAAGGACTGGGAGTAACGGTTAACTCTTGCATTAGAGAGTTGGACAGAAAAGGGATGAGAGTTTGTTGCTAGACGGGTACTACGTGCCCGTCGTAGAGGTGGAGGGATGCAAGCAGACAGTTCAGAGGAACAGTGACCATTGAAGTAGCGATAGAAGAGAGATAAAGAAGCAACAGTGCGGCGAAGAGACAAAGGTTGAAGGGAATCAGTAAGAGGAGGAGAGTTAATGAGACGAAAAGCCTTTGACTCCACCCTATTGAGAAGAACTGCATGTGGGGAGCCTCCCCACACGTGAGAGTTGTACTCCATACACGGGCGAATAAAACCCGTGTACAAGGTCAGCATCTGTGCAGTGGTAAAGAAAGCTCGGAGTCGGCCCAGCACACCTAATCTCTTGGAAGCAGATTTCACAAGAGATGTAATATGTTCTTTCTAAGACAAATCCCGAGAGAATGAAACCCATAGCATGTTCAAGGATGATGCAGGACTGAGATGGACATTATTAAACATTAGTGGGTAATCCTGAGGCAGATTTTGTTGGGTTGATAAGTGTAAGAATCGAGTTTTTGATGCATTAAAAATAACAAGATTATTTTTACCCCAATCAGAGATATGAGCCAAGTCAGACATTAGGTGTGCCATAGCCTCATCCCTTGTTTGCTGAAGTAACTGCTGAGATGGACGTTGCGGAAATCGAATGGAAAGGTGAAGGGTGGAATCATCAGCATATGAGTGGATAGGGTTAGATGTACAGCTTAGAAGGTCATTGATGAATAAAAGAGAGTTGGTGATAGGACAGAGCCCTGAGGAACACCACTGTTGATACATCTAAGAGAAGAGCGATGGCCGTCTACAACAGCAGCTATAGAACGACCAGAAAGGAAGCTAGAGATGAAGGCACAGATAGAAGGATAGAAACAGTAAGAGGGCAGTTTGGAAATCAAAGATTTATGCCAGACTCGATCGAAAGCCTTTGAGATGTCAAGTGCAATGGCAAAGCTTTCGCCAAAGTCCCGAAAGGAGGATGACCAGGAGTCTGAAAGGTAGGTGAGAAGATCGCCAGTGGAGCGTCCCTGACGGAACCCATACTGACGATCAGAAAGAAGGTTGTGATATGAAAGATGCTTTAAAATTTTTCATTTAAGAACTGATTCGAAAACTTTTGATACACAAGATGTTAAAGCAATTGGACGATAGTTAGAGGGTTAGGAATGGTCAACCTTCTTTGGGACTGGCTGAATGAGAGCAAACTTCCAGCAAGAAGGAAAGGTACAAGTTGAGAGACAAAGGCGAAAGAGTTTACCTAGGCAGTGTGTAAGCACAGAAACACAGTTTTTGAGGACAACAGGAGGGACTCCATCAGGCCCATATGCCTTGTTAATATTTAGGCCAGTGATGGCAGAAAATACATCTGCTGAAGAAATTTTAATGCCAGTCATGAGGAAGTCTGAGGGGGGGAAGTGATGGAGGAACAGCACCGGAATCGTCTAAGGTAGAATTGGAGGAGAAAGTCTGAGCAAAGAGATCTGCTTTATCAGTAGAAGAAAAAGCTACAGAGCCATCAGAGTAGAAAAGAGGAGGGAAGGATGATGAGGTAAAGTTGTTAGAAAGGTTTTTTGCAAGGCGCCAGAAGGAGCGAGAAGAATTCGAGTTGGAGAGTTGGGAACATTTAGCACGGATGAAATTATTTTTAGCAGAGCGAAGAACAGACTTAGCACGATTCCGGGCAGAAATATGAAAAAGATGTGATTCAGGGGTGGGTAGTTTGGAGACATCTTTTCCGCCGTCCTTTTGTTTGTTTTCATTCAGATGTTCAATACTTCCAATTCTTTTTGGCTCTCTACTACTGGATATGTAAGAAATCTGTGGGTAATTCTTCAATGAATTCTTGGCTAAACTCTATTCCATTCATTTTTCGGGAGTAAAATTATGATCCCCGCTCGCATTGCTTGTAGACCTAACAAGTGACTGGCTTTTATCACTAAATTTTCTACTATATAGAAAATAGCAGAGAATTCTCTTGTTGTATTGTTAAATCGCATGTTTAATCGTATCATGCCTTTAACCGCAATTTGTTTACCGTTTACTGCATATAGGTCTAAATCAGATTCTTCTTGGAAGGATAGTTTCTTTTTATTTCTTAAAATTCTATTTAATTCTTCTTGTGTTATTAAATTCACTGGAGAGCCTGTGTCCAAGAATAAAGAAATATGTTCATTCTCACATATGGCTGGCATTAACATACATTCATTTCCTAATACTCCTCCTATCTGTATGGCACGCCTCTTACACTTAGACTTGTCCGTCTTTACGATTGGTCGTTTTTTGTTGTAGCTTGTCCTTCCCCCGACTTAAACATAGCAACTAACTTCTCTACTGTTTTACAACTGGAGGTCCAATGACCCTGCGCCTTGTGGTGGCGACAGTAAGGTTCTAGACTTTGGGTCTTTTGGTTATCCTCCTTAACTTTAATATAACACTCACTTTTTGAGTGTCCAGGATTTGCACAGTAATAACATAGAGTAGGTCTATCTCTCGATTGTGATCATCGAGATGACTTCCCATACTTTGTTTTGTCTGTGGCACGGTTTCTGCCAGGACTGCGCACGAATTTTTGTGACTGTCTGTAGCCAGGAGTCTGTGAGAGATGCCTCGCAGTTTGAGGGGATGGTCTTTGTTTTCAGGTCGCGACCGATTATGATCTTTGTTTGGTGTAGTCGTTTTCACTGCTGACACTGTTTCTGTAAACCTCATTCTGTTCATGCCCAACTGTGCTTCAGTCACCCCTGCCTTGCTACAGCTCATCTCTACCTTTTTCATGAAATCTAGCAAGCACATTCCTGTGGTGGAAACCACAGTCTTCGCTATCTTGAGCGTCCTATCTGGTAATTTACACAGTGCAGCTACATAGCCAAGGATGTCTACGATATGCAATGGCGTCATTTTGCCACCTTGTGTTACCCAGTTTGATTTCTCTATGGTAGCTAACAATGTTCTTTTAATTGTAGAAACATCTGCTGTTATTTCATCTAGTTGTATGTTCTCTCATAAGATGCACAATCTTATGTAATTCTGGAATTATGCCTGGCAAAAAATTTATACCTCTAGAGAATTTCTTTAGAAATACTGTCTTGTACTCTTCATTTGTGGTAGCTCTTAGGAGCTTATCCGACTTAAGTAAGTCGGACGCTGGGTGCCTCTCATGGTTAATCCTAGATGAAAGTGTGGCAATTTTCTCATCCTCATCTGTTACGTGTCTCTTAACAAAAATCTATTTGCACTCATTTAAAAGAGACATGATGTCAGTGCGGTCTTTCTCTGTGCCCGAAAATTTTGGGGTGGTTGTGTCCTCATGGTAAACGTATACGTGAAGGGTAGATGTTGGATGTGTGTTTACCATCTTGGCAGGTTGTTCACCTGTTAAGTCCACTTGTGATCCCTGATCGTTATGTGGAGGAACAGTTGAATAAGACCTACATGATCTATGAACCCTTCTCATTATGTTTTCGTACGTATGGAGGAAGACCTAAACTCGTCACTGTTCACATCCGAAGGTTTCCATTCCTGTCTACCTTGATTATCATCATCAGCCTCATCGAATTCACTACCGTCCTCCTCCATTTCGTCATCCCTACCTTGCTCTGAATTGGGTGAGAGTCTTTCGTATTCGTGATGCTCTTCTAATTGTTCCTCTACCTGTGCATTGGTATTCGCAATTAGTTGCGAATTGGCATTCGTGAATAATTGTTCATCAGTTTGTTGTTCATCAGTTAGTTGTGAATTTGGATTTGTGATTAATTGTTCATCAGTAT
>JAGKTI010011564.1:6215-26150 GCA_018397915.1 Birgus latro | reverse complement strand
GTGAGCGCTTCGCTTAACACGATATTGCAAGTGAGATTAGAAGTAACTTTGAGATTTTTTTCACAAAAGAAATCATCTGTTTGACTTCAAGATTTATAGATAAAAATAGCCCAAATCCCTCAGTAACATTTTTGGGCTGAAACTGGATTAAAAATTAAAACAGTAGCTGTATGGCATGGGAGACAGTCATTTCGAGGTTCTGTATTTACAAACTGCCTCAGTGTCAACATGGGTCGGTAAACTTGCACTGTTCATCCGAGCCAGTTTGGGAAAAATAATTGAATTGTCAATTATTTTGAAATACTCAATTCTGTCGTGATATTCAGCTGAAACAGGCGCATGTTTTGAGTCACCTACAATCATATTTTTTGAGAAACCTTCCGCGGCCAAGACAGACTTAATGGATTGTAAAATAATCTAGCTTTCTGGCGCTCTCACTTGCTTCAGCAGGTACATTAAGTGCGGCTTCCGTCCGAATTCCTTCCACTTTTATGCATACATTCTCTGCATATTTCAGTATGTCTGCTTCGGCCACACTTGATGCTTGTAAAAATGAACTGAGGCGTTCCAGAATGTGAGCTGTGAAATGCAACATACTCTCAGACCATTGGCACGTGAGGATATGTTTGTTCCAAATTATCCACTGCACTGAAGAATACCTAAAACACACTTCCGTAGATGTTTGGAACAGACTTTAGTGCTTGTGTTTTCGTAAGCCAACCGGTGGGACATATAGATCCCAAACAACTGTAGGGATTCAAGCACGGGGTCTGATGAAGTCAAATTAAAGAAGCTCGAATTATTGCAACTGTTTTTAGAGCGTTGCAAGCTGCTGCACAGCATTTAATGCATTCTTTACTACTTGTTATCCATAGCGCTCCACAGTGACCGTACATTATTGATGGTAGTTGTATCTCTTTCACTTCTACCTGTCAGCCTTTGTACTTGCTACTCGTGTTGCTGGCTCCGTTGTATATCTGAGATCTAAGACTTGGTGAAGACATCCTGATTTGAGTCCTTCAGCACTGTGTGATTCGTTTTTACTTAAGGTCATTTGATACAGGCCAATAATTAGTTCTTCAACTGAGAACGACTTTATTACATATCTTGCAGATACAATTTTACTCAGCACACTGAAAGATCGTAAGTTCCATACACCATAGTTAAAAATTCATGATATTCTGTGATAGTTTCCTTGCAAACACTCTTCATCAAGTGTTATTCATTAAATAATGAATGACATTTTGTACAGCAGGGCTTGTGTAGGTTTCTTTTTTTTCCAAATCCATCGTCTAAACTCTCATTACCAACGTGTTTTAACTCGAACGAAGTTCGAAAATTACCACTTTTATGGTTATGCTTTCAGCCTTCGCTGAACTAGGTATTTAGTCGATGTAATGAGCTTCAGCAACGCTCTTCATGCAGGAAGTTATTCAGCTAAATGAGCACTTACCGCTTTTCTTTGTGAAACGCTAAATTTGCTGCTTTTAACCTGTGATTATGAGACCCTTCATGACGCAGAAACTTCTCTATGGTTTTCTTCCAGTTTCCGAATCCATTACTAATACATGCGCCATCTGGTCACTTAAAACCTCCAGTTAGCATTTTCTTTGAGGCTTGAATGCAAAAGAAATATAAATCTGTTTTTTAATTTGTATCATAATGCAACCACGGATAATCTTCGAACTATTTTATCAGGGATGACAGCTTACAATTTGTCAAACATTAAATTGCAATTAGCTGTGATTCCCGATGATTCAGCTCTTCAAGAAGTGAATTTAAATAGCTTCAGTCCACCCAGCTGCAACTTGCTAGTTCATTGCTCCACGATCCTGGTGCATCACCGTCAATTGTTGTATGTAATGTAGGACCTGTTTGGTGTGCCATGACATGGGGCATTTACTTGTTTCCAGAAAAAAATATATATATATATCTATTTCCCGTGTACATATATATCCTATTGAGGCCCGGGGTTGCTGCAGATGGGGAGTTTCTGGAAGGGGTCTTTGCGTACCCCCTCCGAGTACCGGCTTATAGTTGCGAAGCTCATAATTTCAGACTCCGGGCGTGGTTTCTCAATGGAATATAATATGCATAGAATTTATAACTGTATGTTTTCTACATAAACAGTACCGCTATTATCATTATGGCAGATATAAAACATTGCTGAAATGCATAATTTTGTAGATATCATCTACACAGCCTCATCAGTGCTTCACGCAAACCTTTTCAGGTGGCCATCCGGCTTGTCGGACTTTCAGGTCGAATCGAAGTCCATCCGTCACTAATCGTTCATTTCATTTAACTTATCCTAGCACAGCACAACCTAACCCAATTTAATTCAACCTAACCTAACCTAACCTAACCTAATCTAACCTAACCTAACCAAACGGAACGATTTAGGGACGAATGAGTCTCGGGTCCGAATCGACCTAGCTTGGTGCTCTTTAGCTAAAAACATGCTATTTCCGCCGAATTAGGGGGTCATAAATGAATTATACAATTATAAAGATAATCCCTGCCATAAAATTGTCATCCTTTGTTAATGGGAGGTCTACTGATGCCAGTTGTTGGCACTGTACCCTTCAAACATATATATTTTTTCCCCTTAATTTCCCTGTCAAGCAAACTAAGTACCCTTATATGAACAGAGAATATCCCATCCATCGTGGGCATTAAGTCTATGAATGCATTTTCAGGTAAACGAATGGATAAATAAATAAATAAACAAATAAATCCTTAAAAGACAAATATTTGAATTAATAAATAAGTGACGGAAGTGTAAAGGTAGATGATGTGGCAACGCCTCCTTCACCGTGTTCATAAACCCTGTAAGTCTAGTCCTACCATCTGTTGGAAAGATACTCCATCCTTTTTTTTTTAAATCAAATATTCATGAACTACAGCACACTCTGCATGCCAAACTCTATGATATAAATGACAAAATAATAACCTGATTAGTGAGTTCATTACTTGGCTTCCATAAAATGCAGTGTAACAAGCTCCTTGCAAGGGGAAAACATAGGGGTTCAAATACAGTACAGTATATATATATATATATATATATATATATATATATATACAGAATGTCCCAGAACTTGTCGCACTACTTTCAGAGGATGTTTCTTGGTATAATTTTGAGACATGGACAAAAACTCACTAAATATTTTCTGCTGGCTGAGGCAACGAAATGTAGTACATCAACTTTTTTTGTGTGAGACTAGCATGAAGCACACAGTCAGGATTATGAGAAACAACAGCCTACTCAATGGCCTTTGCGGAGGAATGAGAAATATGAAAGGCAGGATAATGCTGGCATAAGACTGACGGCGAACATTTGCTCACGGCTGTAGTATCCTCGGCGGTAACGATGTGGCGTAACACCTCCACACCCAACTGCAGCCACTTCCACCCAAACTACCTCCACTGTTGCTATGCTCATCTTACTTTAACAGTCCAGGGTTTTTGTCCTTTTTCAGCTTTTATTTATTTTTTGTCAACTCAGTTTCAGAGAATGAGAATAGTACGGTTGTAGATTCTTTCCACAGCATTTCATTTTGACTACCATACTATTCTAGTGCCAGTCTGTTGCTGGAGCTCAGAATTCAAGATGGAAACATGACGGTTTTAAGCCAAGTTGATGTGAAAAGAATATAAGACCAGCACCACACTACCATCTCTTTTATCATCGTCCCTATTACTACCAACACCATCATTACCACCACCACCACCACCTCCACCACCCCCATACTCTCATCACCACCACCACCACCTCCACTACCTCCTCCATCACTATAACCACCACCGCCAACACGACCAATATATCCTTATCACCACCACCTACCACCAACACCACCTCCTCCTCCACTACCACCATCACCACCACCACCACCATCACCACCTCCGCTATCACTACCACATGCTTAGGCAAACTCTTTCGCCTATGTCTGTCAGCTTGTACAGCACCTTTCCTTCTTGCTGGAAGTTTGCTCTCATTCAGCCTGTCCCAAAGAAGGGTGACCATTCCAAGTCCTCTGACTATCACCGAATTGCTTTAACATCCTGTATTTCTAAAGTTTCTGAATCTGTTCTTAACATAAAAAAATGTAAGCACCTTTCCTATCACAACCTCCTTTCCAGTCATCAGTAAGGATTCCGCCAGGGATGCTTTACTGACGATTGTCTCACCTACCTTTTAAACTCCGGGTCATCCTCCTCTCGGAACTTTGGCGAGAGATTTGCCGTTACAATTGACATCTGGAATGCTTTCTATCGCGTCTGGCATAAAACTTCGATTTCCAAACCGCCTTCTTACGGTTTCTAGTCTTCTATCTGTGTCTTCATCTCTAGCTTCCTTTCTGGTCGTTTTATCGTTCTATAGCTACTGTTGTAGACGGCCACCGTTCTCCTAGAGCTTTCAGTAGTGGTGTTCCTTAGGACTCTGAATCGAAGCTGTACATCTAACCCTATTCACTCATACGCTGATGACTCCACCCCTCACTTTTCCCTACGCTTCTCACAGTGTCCATATCAGCAATTACTTGAACAAACAAGGGATGAGGCTATGGCACACCGTGTGCCTGGCTTGGCGCGTATCTCTGATTAAGGTAAAAGTAATCCTGCTGTGTTTAATGCATTAAAAATTTAGTTCTTACATCATTCAACCCGACAGTGTCTTCCGCAGGAGTACCCACTAACTTTTAACAATGGCCAGGTCAATTCTGCATCCTCTTTAAACATACTTGGGGTTTCATTCCCTCGGGATTTATCTTAGAAAGATTATACTACCTTTCTTGTAAAATCTACTTCCAAGAGATTAGGTGTGCTAAGCTGATTCCGTGCCTTCTTTACTCCTGCATAGTTGTTGACTTTATACAGTGGTTTTATTCGCCTATGTGTAGAGTACAACTCTTATGTGTGGGGAGGCTCCCCACACACAGCTTCCTCAAGAAGATGGAGTCAATGGTTTTTCGTTTCGTTAACTCTCCTCCTCTTACTGGCTCCCTTCAACCTCCGTCTCTTTGCCACATTATTGCATCTTTATCTCTTTTCTATCGTTATTTCAGTTGCCACTGCTCCTCTGAACTGTCTGCTTGCATCCCTCCACCATTAAGGAGCGGCGTTGCACCGGTCTAGCAACAGCTCTCATCTCTTTCCTGTCCAACTCTCTAATGCAAGAATTAACTGTTACTCCCAATCCTTCAGGTATGCAACAGGTCAACCCTGGAACGGTCTCCCTCTCTGTATTTTCTACTGCCTATGACCTCCAGTCTTTCAAACGCAGTGTGTCCTGGCATCTCGAAATGAATGGATCTTGAATTTGGCTTTCTGTTACCTTGTTTTTTTTATTTTTTCTTGGACGGAAGAGTTTTGCGGGTTTTTGCCCTTTGGTTCTGTCTTCCATGCATTAAAAAAATACGACTACCACTACCACCACCACCATCACCACTACCATCACCACCACCACCACCACTTCCATACCACCACCACCTCCATACCATCACTATACCACCACCACAACACCACCACCTCCATACCACCACCACCGCCATCTCCATACCACCACCAACACCACCACCACCACCACCACCATACCGCCTCCATCACCTCCATACCACCACCCTCACCACCACCACCACCACCACCACCACCACCTGAGAAAGTCACGCCACTCGTTCTCCTGCTTTATAAATATTTTGACGGGTGTGAGTTAAGTCCTGGGAAAGACCCGGTGTTTGTTTAGAAGCTACAGTGGTTTACCCGTGTGTTTGTTTCCATGACGACCAGCTGGCCAGGTTACGTCTTCAAATACCCTTAACCTTGGAAGGGTCACCCACTCTCACTGCAACGTCAGTACTGTTGCGTACTGACGCCTTCTGTAATGCATTCTACGTGGCTTTGCAAATATCGTAGCACATCATTGTTACTGACTAATTCAGCACATTATACCTCAGTAACTCTCGTAAACTCTGGTGATATTAAAACGAAATAAATAACATAAAAGACAGTGCTAAAGTGTAATATGAAATAAGAACAAGAAAAAGAAAGGAAAAGCTGCTAAAGAACGAGTTACGAAGCCTGCTATTACACCTCCAACACAGTGCTTGCTTATAACACACGCACTGGGATAGCATGCTGCCAAATTAAAAAGTGGTGAGTACATATTTCACCTGTCAGCCGTAACTCAGTGCATGGCGTGACTGGCGGTGAGACGGAGGCTTCAAGAACTGGTTTAGTTAGGGCACTGCAAAGACTTACTCAATAAACCAGACATACGTGGGGGTTGTACGAGTATACTGTTTCCAATACCCGGTATAATTACACTTCAGTCGGTAACAGTTACGCCTTCTCTCTCTCTCTCTCTCTCTCTCTCTCTCTCTCCCTCCCCATTTGTAAAGGAAATAGTCTCCAACAACCTAAATAAACTATTCCGATGGTAGCTACACATCAGAAAATCGTCATTGTACTGAGGGTTAATTCTTTTAGTACGATGACGCCATTTGCATTTTCAATCTTGCCATCTCCAGCCGATCTTGTGCCCGCGGTCAGGAGGTTAAGACCGTCTATTAACACTCACAGGTTCTTAGGACTCACACTGCTGGATTAAATCGTCTAGCAATAGGTGGAATAGAAAACTGGAGCTGTCACTACCATGAGAATGTTGATGGTGACAGTATTAACACTCGCAGGCTTCTATACTCTTCCTCAGTTGAACACAATCGTCTGATGTTGGCAGGAATGAAATACTCGAGGAGACGCCACCACGACTGAGTCAAGCCACTTCATTTCGATGTCGTATTTCTTTTTAAAAATCTTGTTACCTTCAAACGATTTTATGAGCCTCGGAAAGAATTTTGGAACTGAAGAGGGTAGATACAGCCTTCAATAAGCCGTTCAGTACGAGACATATAGCATTTCCTATGTCTGATAAAACTGTCTGGAGATAGCAGACATAAACTGCAAAAATGCGTCACCGGATTGAAGGGGTTTGCCTTCAGCCCAAGGATGTCCTTTAATACTTTTTTTTCCGGCTAACACCACGAGATTTGATCAACCTTCCAAGGGATACCGTGGTTAAGGGGTTAATAAAAGCGGTATATAACTCCTCCAGGTCAACGAGTGTCCCCCAAGCTGAATGACACAAACCCTCCAAATGTCACAGAATTGCATGAGCTGACGCCTTTAAAAGAAGGGATTTTTCTGAAACTAAATAAGCTTAAAAAAATTGCTAAGGGGCTAATGACGATTCCATTTAATCCTGAATTTAAACGATTTTTCTCTAGCTGACAAAAATCGTCTTGATGTGGCTGACATGTGTCTAATCAATTTGCTCGAAATGCGATGACTTGTTAGTTTATGTTATTCTTGTCATTGCCAGATGATTATTGCCCTCCCCCCCTCTCTCTCTCTCTCTCTCACGTCTAACCTGTAGTGCTGTGGTGTTGTGCTGGAATACATCTTGTGGCACCAGCAGCAGCACCTTAGCCAGCAGGTCCGTTATAGCCTGCAGGAGATCCGGGTTTCCTGTTAGGGCCACAATTAGTACGGCCACAATGAAGCCGTACAGACAGGCGGCGTACACGTAGGAGGCGCCACGGAGACCTTTAGCCGGACGAAGACCAGTTGTGGCGGCGAGGTCGTCCCACTGATTGAAGTAACTGGCGAGGGACCGAGCGTGTATTAGCGTTGACAACACGGCCACCCAAGCGTTGAACAGACACCCTACTATGATCACGGTGCCCATTAGTTGAAGTTCATACGTGCCCCAGCCCTGCATTAGGTCTGGTATAAGAGACAGCTTCACCAGACCTACCGTGCACGTAACCAGCAAGCCGCTTAGCCATATCAGGGTGAGTATGGTGTGAACAGCCGGTAGGGACCTCCACCTGAAGGTATATTGGCCCCGACTGTTGCCGTAGGAGTATGGAGCCAGGCCGAGTACCCGTAGTGTCCCCCGTACCAGCGCACCGGGACGAACTATGTGCTCCTCCTTCCCAATCGTCCCGCAGTGCATCGGCCTTGTACTCGTCCCACTGTACTCCTCCGTCGTTCGAGTTTGTACGTTCACCGTCCCGTTGCGCACCACTCTTGTCCTCGTCCCACTGTGTGCATCCGTTGTTCCACTCTGTAGGTCAGCCATCGTCCCATTGTACAGCTCCATCATCACACTGTACAATCCTGTTGTTCTCGTTCCACTGTTCATCTCTCTCGTTCCATTGTGCAAATCTGTCAACCTCGCCCTATTATGCAAGTCGCCCATTTCATTGTCCACGTCCTTTACCTTCGTCCGACTGTGCACTTCTTTCGTCTCCTTGTGCATCGTCCTCGTCTCTTCAGAAGTCGTGTCCGTAGGTCGTGTTCCAGTCCCATCAGGTGACCTTACAGTGGTGCACCATCCTTTCTCCAGCCTCCCTGACGCCAGCCGGGGCCTTATCCGCGGACACCACGCCATAACGAGTGTCCACACGCTGCCACACCAGCCCTCAATCCCGCCCCGCCCCGCCCCGCACCTCTCACTGTCACACCACCCCACACCACCTCGCCTGCGCGCCACACCTACTCAAATGATCCCCTGTTCTTGTTGGCTTGGGAGGCTTTCTAGCATCTCTTGCTTACCATTTTTTCTGCACATGATCCGTTGGCAAATTGTTTCTTAATTGGACCACAACTCACGAGAACACTTCATCTATGTATAAAATGTACAGTACTTGGCTAAAGAGGCGATGCTTGGGAACCTTACAAGCTGACGAGAATGCGGCTCTTAGGGTTGTATGCTCAGTGACTTTGGTTTCTTAGAGCTTCTTCCTTAGCTACTTATTCTGCACAGTGGAACTCA
This sequence comes from Birgus latro, assembly GCA_018397915.1. Lineage (NCBI taxonomy): Eukaryota > Metazoa > Arthropoda > Malacostraca > Decapoda > Coenobitidae > Birgus > Birgus latro. The sequence continues at coordinate 17,314 of JAGKTI010011564.1, read as the reverse complement.
ATATCCTCTTGTACTGTACGTACATAGGAGTACATAAGAAGAAAGGATGACAGAAGACGAGGTTATTTAGTAAAAATTCTGCTGAGATCTAACCAACGTGTGTGAGAAAAAAAATAGAAAAGGGGAAGGTTCTCCCCCACCCACCACACCATCTGGTAAAAAAAGGAAAACAAAAGAAGTCAGGGAAAGTAAGAAAAACACAATGCTTGTAAAACGAACATGCATGAAACTTTTTATAGGGAACACAAAAGAGGAAAAATGATACACTACGTAATCTTTAATCAACATATCTGAAAAATAATGACATATGCTACTGATATAATCTAGGTCGTTAGTAAAACGATACAAAGAGCACACGGAGAATGTTTAGGTGAAGTATGCAAACTAAATCACTTAGGAAAACGTGGAACGAAACCTGTTATGCCACCCGATTTACGCCCCTTAAATCCGTAATGTCAACGTACGAGGCTCCGTAGCACCTGTTCTTTACCAGTTTATTGTCTCACATGGCACGTTGGCTCTCTGACTGAAAGGATTTAATCTTTGTCGAGCAAATTCGTCTGGCGTACCACAAATAGTATACGAGTATCCGGGTTCGTCGAATAGGATGATCGAAATGGCTTGATTGTTGACTAGGATTTCTCTCGGCTCAATCAAATCTAGCGTTGGCGTGACTAAGATGCATGGCTTCACCCATACTAGCGAGACTGTTAGGCTTGCATTCACGAACGAGGCTTGAGCCGGACTTTTTTTTTATGCAAAGAAGAAGGAACCAAAGGCCAGGGGCCTGCAAATTGCTCCCTCCAAGAAAAGTAAAAACAAGATAATAGAGAACCAAATTCAAGATCTATTCATTTAGAAATGGCTGGACACACTGCGTTTGAAAGATTGGACATCGTAGGAAGTAGGAAAAACAGACAGAGGGAGACAGTTCCAGAGTTGACCTGTTGCATACATGAAGGGCAGGGAATAGCGGTTTACTTTTGCATTAGAGAGTCGGACAGAAAAGGGATGAAAGTGTGTTGCCAAAAGGGTGCTACGTACCCGCCGTAGTGGTGGAGGGATGCAAGCAGACAGTTCAGAGGAGCAGTGACCATTGAAGTAGCAACAGAAAAGAGATAAAAATGCAACAGTGCGGTGAAGAAACAGAGGTTGAAAGAACCCAGTAAGGGGAGAAGAGTTAATGAATCGAGAAGCCTTTGACTCCACCATGTTGAAAAGAGCTGTGTGGGGGGAGCCTCCCCAGACATGAGGGTTGTACTCTACACAGGGGCGAATAAAACCCGTGTGTTAAGTCAACAACTGTGCAGGGGTAAAGAAGGTACGGAGTCGGATTAGCAAACCCAATCTCTTGGAAGCAGATTTTACAAGAGGGCTTGAGTCGGTATTAAATCAGACCTGAGACGTGCCTGCCAAAAACCGACATGCAGTAACAAAGCTTGAGCCTCTCACAGGCCAAGCCGATGCTCTCAAGTCCAAGCCGCCTCTGAGTGGGCTTGAGTCGGACCTGTTGTTGGGTAGGTTTACTGCTAAAACGATGAATAATTTATCAACAACTCCAGTACAACAGTAGACAGTGCCTGCATAAGATCTGTAGGAAAAAATATTTTAAACTGATGCAAATATTTGGCTGTCAGGAAGACATAGGCAGCTTTTGTAAACTTGTATGAATTTTACAAGGATAATTTTTCAATCAAGATGATACTACATGGAAGTGTTGCTGGCATTGCCTTATGATATTTATATTTGCATCAGTATTGATGGAGTAGTCTAATAGGCTGTGCCAAAACTTTCTTGTACAGTTTCAAGTAATATTTAGGCTAAAATACAATTTTCATAATGTCTACTACAGTTCGTACTGTACAGCTAATAGAGTACCATATGGTTAACAATCTTCTGTGTTTCATCACCATTTACAAAAGAATACGTAGCCTGTGCATAAGGCATAGGGGTCCATGCACCCTATGCATTCAAACTAAAAAGGATTTCGTTATTTATGTGCAAAGTTGCTCACAAAGTCCAGCTAACCATTCTTGTCGCGAGTTCGGGCAGTAAAAATACCGATTTTGTTCTTCCTTTCTACATCAGTCATAACTAGAAAACGAAGAGGTATACACGAGCGTGTTAGGCTTCATAACAACTGAGGATATTTCCAACCTACTAAGAATAGCGCTGCAGTAGGCAAGATACAGCTTACAAACGTTCTGTACACTCAGTCATCTTCTCAGACATGCAAAACTCCAGGCATTTGTGTTGCCTCATTCCTTGTAAGGTCAGTCGAGGGAAAACAGATCGATGGTGGAATCTTATGTGAAAAAAAAAGGTCTGTGGGAAAGTAAGTCTATGGGCAAAACAAGTCCAAGGGGGGAAAGGTCCATGTGGGAAAACAGGGCCATGGATGTCGCAGGTCAATGGGGAAAATAGAGCCACAAGGAAAAATAGGTCCATGGAGAAAATAGGTCCATGGAGGAAAATAGGTACATGGGAAAAAATAGGTCCAAGAGGGAAAATAGGGTCATGGAAGAATATAGGGTCATTTAGGAAAAACAGAAAAATTAGGAAAACAGGACTAATGGGGGAAAATACTTATACGGGAAAATAAGTCCAAGCAGGAAAATTGTCACAAGAACATATCGGGGGGTAGGGGTAGGTAGGCTGAGGTTGGCACGAAGGGGGTGTAGCCTGGGATGGGTAAGGTAGTAAGTATTTAACATGTACCGTCCATCATAAGGTAGAAAACAGACATTTTAATCCAAAATGACTGTCAAGATATAGGGATGAACAGTGTACAGAATGAAGAGATGATAAAAGCACAGAAACAAGATTTGGGATGGGAGGAGATTCAGAGTTCTATATCCACTGCTACGTTCCACCAGCAACAATTGTTTTATGGTAATGCAGAACGCAGTAATGGGTATAGAATTCTACATTTCTTCCCTTCCCAAATCATCTCTTCTGCACTTTGTTCATCCGTACATCGTAACAATTATTTTAGAATAAAATTTTTGGTCTCAAGTCTGATATTGTTACGTCCCCGCCCCACATTGCCACAGGCTCCAACAGCAGTAATTCAGTATAGGAAGGACGTTACCAAGTGAATCATTCTTCTTAAGGTCAGCCTTTCAGTGTACAGTACACAAGATCAGCTCAGGCGTGGTGAATAAACGCTGGCTTCTAAAGTTCGCTGTCTTTATTTTCCAAATAATTGCACTTAATGCTTGCTAACTTCACATCACTGTTTTCACAAATACCGAAGATATGCAGTCTTCACTAACTGCAGTTACACTTAATGCTTGCCAACAACACTTCACTATTTTCACAAGTACCGAAGATATATAAACCTCACTAACTGCACTGCACTGACACTGAACTACACGCAGACTGAACTGAAAACTGACTGAAACTACTGTGGTCCCTTCCCCATCCTTATATAGCCTTACATTGCTCTCGAAGCTTCTAGTATACACTAGCACCTACAGTTTCCAAATTAGAGACATCCAAAACATGCCAAACTTTTCTTACACTTCATAACACTGAATTCTTTAGCACAGAAACTGAAATTAAATTTCATGATTTAATGAACAGTTACATAAATAAAACACTGTAGAGAAAAGGAACATAAATTTCATGCATAGCTTATAAAATACCTCTGCTCACAAATAGCAGGCTAACTGGAAACTCTGACACGTAATGGTAAAAACAATACAAGAATCGTGGGGAATTCTCTAGCACAATCTAACTAGCAATGCAGCTTCTAACACTACCCCCTCCCTAGTCCTTTGTCATCCCGACAAAACTACACAATGAATACAAACATAATCCTTAATCCAAACTAAACATTTCATGATACATAAAATAATCCTTCAAATTATCAGCTCTTCTCCTATGCCACTTCTGACGACGTCCCAGCTCCACCACACAGTCACTCCTCCTGGAATGTCTTGATCCTTTTCCTGATGCACCTTTTCTCTTGGGAAGCTATCACCATCCTCTTGTACTTCAGCTCCTTGGTCCTCCTCAACATCCTCGGCTGTGGGATAGCGCAGTTCCTCGGAGACGTCCCAGCTGTACTCTCGTGCCCCATGGAACTGCCACAGATAATTCACGTGTGCCTCCTTTGGGTAAGATACCCTGCCTCCCCGAATCCGGTACATTACGTCTGATAGGCGGCCCAGTAGAGTGTAAGGCCCATCCCACGGACTCTGCAACTTCGGTGACTGTCCCTTCCTCCGCTGAGGATTGTATAACCAAACTTTGTCACCATCCTTGAAAATCACCTCACTTGCCTTGGCATCATACTTGCACTTCATCACTACGCCTTAAAACTTAAGGGCTCCTCATACTTGATGATGTACCTCAGGCAGCCTTTCCTGAAGATCCTTTGCATAGCTGAAGGTGTCTGTAGGCAGCTCTTCACCAGGTGGTCTTCTCTTTAACAAGTCAACGGGTAAGCGTAGCTCGTGGCCCAACATCAGTTTTGCAGGGGTGTAGCCGGTAGACTCATGGGATGCAGACCAATATGCCATCAACAACGCAGGTAATTTCTGGTCCCATTCCATTTGTCCCTCTACGCAATACTTGGCCAGGTCTTGTCCCGGGGTCCAGTTGAATTCTCCACCATCCCATCTGACTGTGGTCTTAGTGGGGTCGTCCTGATCTCCTTGATCCCCAATAACTTGCAGCACTCATGGAACACAGCAGACTCGAAGTTTCTACCTTGGTCTGAATCTAGCTCTTGTAGAATCCCAAAACGACAGAAAATTGGTCAACCAACACCTGAGCAACAGCTGCAGCCTCCTGACTAAGAATGGCATAGGCTTCTGGCCACTTTGTGAAGTAGTCCATGGCAACACATATATATCAGTTTCCTCGTTCAGTGAGTGGCAGAGGTCCAGCAATGTCCACTGCAACTCTTTCCATTGGTGTACTCGCTTGGTACAGCTGAAGAGGGGCGCAACCAAGTTTCTTGGGTCCCTTCTTGGGACAGCATACATCACATCTTCGGCATTCTGACGCATGCCAGTCCAGTAGAACATCTGTCGCAGCCGACTTAGCATTTTCTTCACTCCCAGGTGCTCACTAGTGATCTGGTTATGGGACTCATTCAAGATCTCAGACATCATCTTTTTTGGAGCCACCAGTTGCCAATATTTGCTGAGGCCATCAGGTGCCTCCCAGTGATGCTCTAGTAGTCCGGTGTTCAAACGAAGAAGGTCCCACTGACTCCAGTAGCTCTTAGACGCAGGGCTGAATCTGGAAACCTCTTCCCAAGATGGTCGGACTGTACTCTGATGCAACCATTCTATTACTGGTTGTGAATCTGCATCCTCCACCTGCATCCTCTTCAGGTCTTCAGCGAACACTGGCCCTGTCACTGCAGCACAGCTGCATTTGTTGCTTCAATCTTCTTTTTTACTTCACTGCTGGCACTCGGGATCACAAGGCCGACGACTCAGGCTGTCAGCATTGCCATGTTCCTGCCCAGGACGGTGCTGTACCTCATAATTGTGCTGGTCCAGCTTCCCAAGCCAGCGTGCCAGTTGTCCATTCTGATTCTTTAATGTTTTCAGCCACTTGAGTGCCGCATGGTCTGTCCTGATTATAAAGTAGGACCCATATATGGAGGGATGGAAGAAATCAAGGCTTTTCATCACTGCCAAGAGCTCCTTATGGGTCACACAGAAGTTCAACTCTGGTGATCTAGGCTTCTTGCTGTAACATGCCACCACATACTCTTTTTCATCCTTCTTTGTGACAGGACTCCATCAATACCAAAGTCACTAGCATCACAGTCTAGGATGAATGGCTGCCTCCGATCAGGGTACAGCAATACTGGAGAGCTTGCCAATGCATGCTTGAGTTCATCAAAGGCCTTCTGAGTCCCTACTGTCCACACAAACGTCTGCCTCTTCTCTAACAACTTGTGCAGAGGTGCAGTAATCGTTGAAAAAGTCCTTGACAAAACGCTGATAGTATGTACACAAGCCCAGGAAACTCCATAGCTCCTTGACACATGTTGGAGCTGCCCAGTTTTCCACAGCTGCCAGTTTCTCTGGATCAGTACAGATGCCGCCTCTCCTACAATGTTTCCCAGGTACTTCACTTCCTTCTGGAACAAGTAGCACTTCTTGGGGTTCTGCTTGAGGTGAGCCGTTCAGATCTTGTTGAACACCTCAGACACCCTCCCCTGTTCCTCGTCGAAAGTCCGTCCAAACACAATTACATAGATGAGAGCTGTCTGCCAGTCCAGGCCTTCCAGTATCCAATCCATGATACGCTCAAAAGTAGCTGGGACATCGCATAGGCCAAACGGCATCACTTCTAACTGCCATAAACCCCGCCCATATGAAAAAGCTGTTTTCTCCTTGTCCTTTTCTGCAACTTTGACCTGATGATATCCTGCTTTCAGATCTAGAATGGAGAAACACTTGGCACCAGACAAAGCATCCAGCGTGTCATCAGTCCTTGGCAAGGGGTATGCATCCTTCACATTCACTTCATTTAGGGCTTGATAATCCACACAGCACTTTACCGAGCCATCCTTCTTCCTTACCAGAACCACTGCTGATGCCCAAGGACTGTTGGACTTTTCTATCACCCCATGACTTTGGAGATTCTCCATCACCTTCTCCATTCCTTGCCATTGGGCTGGCGTCATCCTTCGTGCTGGCTGTTTAATCAGGAGGTGATCCCCGGTGTATATACAATGCTTCACCAGAATAGTGCACCCCAGGCCAAGGTCTCCACTGGAAAAGACATCAGCAAACTTCGTCAGCAGCTGCCTCAGCTTCAGCACTTGTGAATCATCAAGGCACTGGCAACTCCTTGAAAATAGTTCTTGTAAGTGGTCTGGCAGATGCCCATCTTCTTTGACTAAACTCCTTTTACATGCCTTCCTCTGATGCCACTCAGGGTCCACCACCTGGCACAGTCCCACAGTTTCTTCCTCTTTGACCTACTGTGGCTCACGAGAGAAACTGGCCACCACAACCGGCACTTTACTGGCACCTGTTTCCACCAGAGTTCTTCCTACCATCACTCCGGCCTTCGTCTTGCACCATACATCTGGCTCCATCAACCCCAGACAGCTGTCAAAAGAGCCACTCACTTTACACTGGAGATGTAGTTTTGATCTTGGGGGCAACACTGTGATGCAGAGCACCCTTACCTTGCAACCAGAACTGGTACATGTCACAGCCGTGACGGGAACTGACTTTCCTCGAATCTTCAGTTTCATGGAATGGAAGTCCAGCTCACATCCCATGGACATCAGATAATCCAGGCCAAGAAGGCAAGGATCCTCCATCTATGCTACATAGACTGGAAGTTTGGCCTCATGCCCTGCCACTTCACTCCGGACATGCAAGGGTCCTCTCAGTTCTGCGTGGTGCCCAGTTACTCCAAACAATTGTTCTGAGGACTCAGGCAGATACCGATGATGTAACACATCAGGCCTCACAAAAGTCTGCTCTGAGGGTGAATCAATCACCAGAGAACACTTCTTTCCGTCTATTCTTCCGTCTACTTCTACACTGTCAATTGCAGTTCTCTTGCATTTTCTCAGTGGTGGGACTACTTGGCAAAAGCTGGCTGGTGGTTGATGCTTAACACCAGCCTCCACTAGTTTTCTGCTTCTGTCTGGTTTTCTACTGCCTTCTTCTTGTCCTCCTTTTTCTTCTTTGGACTCCTCCTTTTTCTTCTTTGGACACTCAGAACCGAAGTGTTCCATCTCACTACATGTCCAACACACTTTTGTTACAACTGCAGATTCCCTTGCACTGCTCTGCTCTTGCTCCATCTTCCATTTGTAACAATCCTTCTTTTTGTGTCTTGGCTTCCCACAGAACCAGCAACCTCCTCCGATCTTCTGTTCCCTCTTCCACTGTAGCAGTCCTCTTTCCTATGTCCTGGCTTTTCACAGTACCAGCAACTTCCTTCAAATTTTTCCACTTCACGTACCTGCCCCTTTCTTTCCTTAAATCCCGCACCACAACCTGCCTGAAAAGTGGACTTACTTGCCCTGACGTAGGACTCAAATTCTAGAGCCCTGGCTAGTGCTTCTTGCATGCTTCTGGATTGTGCCTGCTTCACTTGCACTTTCAACTCTGCACTGTCAAGAGCATCGATGAGCTGGTCTCTCAGAGGAATAGCCAACAAGTTAGGTGCTGCTCCAGGGTATGCTTTGTATGCGATACACTCCAGGTCATGAGCGAGCTGCTGTGGGGATTCGCCTCGAGCCTGTACACGGGTCCGGAATCTTGCTCTGTAAACCTCAGTGTGGTGCATGGCCCCATATGAGCACTCCAGCACTTCTACTAAGGACTAATAACTGTTCCTCTCCTTACTGACATCTGGCCCAGAATGTCCACTGCGGCACCCTTGAGTCTAGTAGCCAGCTGCACTGCCCTGTGCCTATCATCCCGACTATTCTGATCAGCAAGTAACTCAAACTGTCAAATTCCTTAGGTTTCTTTTTAACTGTACTCACATTTTGGCCATGCACTTCACTGGTTTGGGGCCTAAAAGTTGGGACATCATAATTAAGTCCAGGGCTTAAAATTTCTGCATTCTGATTATTCAGCCCAGTAATGTTACCCTTAGATGCTTGGGATCCAACAAGATTCACCATACACTTTCGATTCTTTTCATATGCTCCCTGTACGCTAGCCTGAAGCTCAGCAGTGCAATATTTCTCTACAGTCTCAGTCTTCTCACTAATTATCTTTACATGGTCGACCACATGCTTCAAGTGGTTACCTAGATGCTGTCAGCACTCCATCACAGTTTCCTCACTAATTGTCTTCAGCTGGTAGTCTGCATGCTGTTTGCACTCTGTCACATTATTGCTCACCTCATACTTCTGCTGTAGTCACTCAGCATATACTTTCTCATTCAATTGATCCTGTTCTTCCTTCATTTCCCCCGTGAAAGCATCTAGCTGTCCTTGCATTCTCAGCTGTAATTTTCTCTGTTGTTCCTGAAATGCCTCTTGAAGCTGTTCTCTCCGTGCTTGCAATTATTCTTTGATTTCTTAATTTTGTGCTTGTAATTGTCCTTTGAGTTCTTTCTGTCCTTCATTCTGTGCCTGTAATTGTTCTCTGAGTTCTTTCTGTTCTTCACTCTGTGCCTGTAAGGCCCTGTTCACACAAGGCGTTTTTAAATGCGACGTCTACCGCCAGGGAAACGCGGCGGTTGTGCTCACGCCGCATGTGTCCGTCCCCAAGTAAACACATGTTCCTTGCAATGCTCAACATACGCGCGGTAGGAAGGGAAGTGTCGGATCGCGCGTTTGGACCACCGGTTACGAAATGCGCATTTGAAAACGCCTCGTGTGAACAGGGCCTAATTGTTCTTTTAGTTCTTGCTGCCTTTCACTCTGTGCTTTTAGTTGTACTCTTTGTGCCTGTAGTCCTTCATTATGTGCTTGTAGTCATACACTTTGTGCTTGTAATAGCTTCATGATTGTTGCAAGGGACACTTCCTCCTCTTACCCAGCTCGGGACCTTGTCTGCGCACCCCCTTGCTCCATGTTGAAGATTTGACTCACTGCAGCACTTTATGATCCCACTCCTGACACCAGTGTTACATCCCCATCCCACACAGCCACAGGCTCCAACAGCAGTAGTTCAGTATAGGAAGGACGTTGTCCAGTGAATCACTCTTCTTATGGTCAACCTTTCAGTGTACAGTACACAAGATCAGCACAGGCATGGTGAATAAACACTGGCTTCTAAAGTTCACTGTCTTTATTTTCCAAATAATTACACTTTGTGCTTGCTAACTTCACTGTTTTCACAAATACCGAAGATATACAATCTTCACTAACTGCAATTACAATTAAAGCTTGCCAACATTATTTTCACAAGTACCGAAGATGTACAAACTTCACTAACCGCACTGCATTGACAATGAACTACACTCAAACTGAACTAAAAACTGACTGAAACTACTCTACTCCCTTCCCCATCCTTATAAAGCCTTACATTACGCTCGAAGCTTCTAGTATACACTAGCACCTACAGTTACCAAATCACAGACATCCAAAACATGTTAGAGTTTCTCAGGGCGCGTCCACAAGTGCCCTTGAACATATTGTTACGTCCCAGTCCCCACACTGCCACAGGCTCCAACAGCAGTAGTGCAGTATAGGAAGGACTTTGCCCAGGGAGTCGTTCTTCCTATGGTCAGCCTTTAGGTGTACAGCACACAAGATCACCTGAGGCGAAAATAAACACTGGCTTCTTAAAGTTCACTGTCTTTATTTTCCAAATAATTCCACTTAATGCTTTCCAACTTCCCTTCACTATTCACACATGCACTGGAGCTATATGAGCTTTGCGAACTGCAGTTACACTTACTGCCTAACAACACTTCACTATTTTCACAATAACACTTCAATAACTTCACAAGTACCGAAAATATACCAACTTCACTGACACTGCACCGACACCCAAATAAACTTCACTCAAACTGACTGAGACTCAACTAATCCTTCCAACTTCTAGTGTCTCATCCCCTTCCTTATATAAGCTTGCATTATTCAGGAAACTTCTAGCACGAACTCGACGGTACGACAGTTAACAGTTGCCAACTAAGAGCCAACCAAAATATGCCAGTCTTCTTACGTTACATAGCACTCTAAATCAGTTACTAAACATAAATTAAATTACATACTTTAACAAACAATCACATAACTAAAACATTATAAAGAAGAAGAGCATAAAATTAATGCAAAACTTACGATACAATTACGCTCCAAACAGCAGGCAAACTTGCAACTCTGACTCGTACCGATACCAGCCCACGGTAAATGTCTAGAATCAGTGAGATGCTTCTCGACTTCCTAACTGGCAAATCTCCCTTCGTAACACTACCCCCTCCCTAGTTCTTTGTCGCCCGACAAAACTGCACAGTATATACAAACATAAACATTAATCCGAATGAAACATCCTACTATACACAAAATAATCCTTCATCTTATCAGATCTTCTTCTGTGCAGCTTCTGACGACGTCCTTGCTCCTCCACACAGTCCACTCCTCCTGGAAGGTCTTGATCCGCTTCCGACGACGTCCTTGCTCCTCCACGCAGTCCACTCCT
>JAGKTI010011563.1:4572-26151 GCA_018397915.1 Birgus latro | reverse complement strand
TCTAATATCAGAATATACCAGTCGGAGTGACAACATTGCCTTTGGAGACACGTTCGAATCTTTCAGAGGTGGTTGGAGAAGTCATCGATTAGATCACGTCACCAGAAGTGTAGGTCAGTCCCTTACCCTTAAACGTTCCCGACAAGGTACCATTTTCTTGGGTTTCTGCACCTCGAAGTAGCTAACGTGAAATTGGCTTTTAGCTGATTTTCTTTCGGTTCTCTTACTGTTATTGTGGTGCTCGCCCTTGATGGAGAGGGACACCTTCACCTGGTGGCACCGATATAACCAGGCGGTGGAGCTGCCCGATTCTACTGACGTCCCTCATCTCCCCCCCCCTAGCCCCCAGAAGGAAGATGATGGGCTACAGGATAGAGGGCCTGTGGCCCACTGGGTACACATTCACATGAACCTGGGGTTGCAACAGCAACTACTATAACTGCTATTGCTGCTACTACTACTACTATTACTACTTCTGGCTGATGGTGCTGCTGCTGCTGCCGGTATTGCTGCTGCTGCTATTGCTGCTGCTGCTGCTGCTACTACTGCTATACTACTACCACCACAACCACCACCACCACCACCACCACCACTACTACAACTATTGTCACCACCACCACTACTACAACTACTGTCACCACCACCACTACAACTACTGTCACCACCACCACCACCACTACTACTACTGCTACTGCTACTGCTACTACTACATGGTATTTGCGCGGCTCACTGGAGATTTTACTGTATTTATGGTTTCCCCGCGGTTCCCTGAAGGATCAATTACGATTTTTATGGTTCCCTTACGGCTCTTTGGTGATTCTCAAGAGTTTATGGTTCTCCTTTAACCCCTTTGGTCCGAGGACATAGTTTTCATTTTATTGCTACTACCGGGCGATTTTATTCTGTTGTATAGATATATTAGGAAGTGGAGGAGTTAGATATAAAGTTTCAATAATGTCGTCTATGTGAGAGATCTTTCCTGGGCTGGACATAATCTTCAAAAAGTAGCAACAATAAACCCGAAAAAAATCGATGTCGGATTAAAAAGGTTAACCACATCAATCAAATAACGTCTTTTAATTGCGCCCATGGTAATTTCAGGGGCTTTTATTCAGCTTTGGAGACACTTTTTAAACTGAAGGATTACATATAGGCTTCATTATCACCTTCACTACTGCGGGAACTCCTAAATCAGTAGTATCTTCCGGAGGCAACAAGAATAGGTTTTCAAAACTCGTCCTCGATAAAAAGGCAGTTAATGGGTGTTTTACGATTTTTACCTGCAGCGATAGCCAGCAGGTCAATGAGTGACCAGCGTTCTTCTTCTGCTTCTTCTGCTTTTGCTTCTAGCGGATTTGTTAAGAGGAGGCCTTTGGAGACATAAAAGTGGTACCATATAAGGTAATATGACATGGAGAATCCAAATCTGCCATTAGCTGGCACCTGAGGTGGCGCCATCTAGCGACAACTTTAGTAAAAGTGCTTAATTTAAGCTACTGAGACATAAAAGTGGTCCCATATATGGTTATTTGACAAGGAAATTCCAAATTTTTACAGTAAACTGTTTGAAACAAGAGCCTCGCCGCAGGTCCCTGAGCAATTCCACTCTTGTTGTGGCTTCTCCCGGGTTTTTGGTGGTTCTTAAAAATTGCAGCTTTTTACGAGCTGTCTTATATTTTTCTATGGATTTATGGCTTTCTACATAATGTATCGTCCTATTTCGACACTTATTTTTTTTTATGAGTCCGACTCTGGGCATAGGCTTCACAGCCTGCTATCAAGGCCCAGCAGTCCTCCTACATACCATACACCTCCACATGTCACCACTTCGGCACTAACACCCATCGTCCATATTGAATACATGCTAGAGCTGTCTCATACAGGACTGGTGCATTGGTATTAGCGGGGGTAGTTTTACGACATGTCGGCGGGGCTTCTGGTAGATCAGTAAAGCCCGATTTAATGAAATTCAAATCCTTAAACTGTTCCCTGCCCCAGCGCGGATTTGAACCTGGGTCCGTCGGGACTGCGGGCCACCTCTCTACTTACCCTTTTCTAGTGGGTCTCAGGTTGATTTGATAGCTCTTCCTGTTTTCTCACCTGTTTTCTGACTTCCGAACATTAAATAATATATTTTTATTTTTTCTGGTTGCTTATTGCACTCATGTATATCCTCGATAATTCGCCAAGCACCCACAGCCACACCTATACCCACACCCATACCGACACTCACACCTAACCTACACCCATACCCTCATTCACACCTCACCTACACCCATATCCACATCCACTCCCACACCTACGCCTACACCCACGTCCACACCACAAACCCACATTCAAACCATCACTTACACCCTCACCCACACCCACATGCAAACCAACACTTACACCCTCACCCACACCAACACTTTCACCCACCCACACCCACACTCACCCACCCCTACACCCACACCCACGCCCCAAGTTGGCTGTGTATTTATCTTGCCTCTCACTCCATTACACCTTAACCCTGTGTATCTCGTATCAGTTTCCTCCCTCCCTCCCTCCCTCCCACCCACACTTCCTCTCCCTCTCTCCCACCCTCCCTCTCTCACTGTCCTCCCTCCCTTCCATATAATATCTCCCTTTCCCATTCGCCCATTATTCCTCCCTTAGCCTCCCTTCGTCATCTTGATCTCTTTCTCAGCTCTTCTCCCTCTCTCTGTCTCTCTCTCTCTCTCTCTCTCTCTCTCTCTCTCTCTCTCTCTCTCTCTCTCTCTCGTACATTAACCCCCTCTTTCCATATAGGGATGATACTGTAAACAACACTCGAAAGCGTAAACTATACAAGGCGAACTGAAGCTCTCACTTCACTATACCTGGTTTGTTTTCATCTGACATAACCGGGTCACTCTGCAGCTCCAATACTAAGCTGTAGTTGTAGGAAATTCACTGATCCCTAGTTGTGAGGTAGGAAAGTCTCCTTGGTTTCTAGTCACATCAGCCCTCCAGTCTTACTACGCTTGGCCGTAAGCTGAGGAGCGAAAGATCAGAAAACGCGCTGAAGCCAACATGACCCCATCCCTGACCATCTACGTTTGTTGATATTTTGTAATGCATCGTTAAAATTTTTCCAGTTTAGCCTGACAGAGATTTCCGTTGTTTTAGAGTATGTCTCCTGTATCCTAAGTGACAGACTAACGAAATACCATGGCTCTTCACCCTTTCTATGGTTCTTAATGACTGGCAGTACATTCTATTTTTAATCTGTTATTACAATACTACGGCTCTGCATCCCTTCCATAGCACTTCTTCGTGACTTGTATTCCAGCCTTGATCTCTTGTTATAGCTCGCCACTCAGGATTTAGAAATGGCAAATTTAGGTCAGTTAAATTGAACAGAGTATGAAAGCAGTGATCCAGTATGCTTTCCAAAACATCTCTCCATATCTGCCTTCAACAAGCCCATATGGAGGATAATTCATAAATAGCGCTTTAACAGACTCACTTGGCGATATCCTATGTATTGCGGGTACGGCTCAGTCTGCTGGCGTGGGCGTGGGTGTAGCAGTGGCAGTAAGAAATCAATAAATATCGGCCAGAGGACTGGAAGAGAGCGATATATATGGACCAGCCTGTTTTATTAACCGCTTCAGTTTGATACCATTTTTTTTTTCTATTCTTGCTTCTACCAAGAGATTTTATTCAGCTTTGGAGAGACTTTGAACTGGTGTGATTATGTGTAGCTATCATTTACTCCTTCACCACCAGAAGCAAAAATATAACACATGCGTTACCGAAATGAAGGGATTAAAAGTACAGATTTAGTCATCGTCACCATCCTTATCATCATCATCATCATCTAGAACTCTTTTTCCCACCTAAGGATGGGGTGAAGTGGGGTCCAGAGAGAGACGGAAAAAAGAAAAGATGAAACTAAACAAAAATATGTTCAGTTAAATAAGGTACTCTTTCATTCACTCACCATTGTGGCCCAAGGAATCCTGATTCTCTCTCTCACACACACACACACTTCACATCATTCAGACCTGGTGCGGATGAACAGCGCCATAGTTTCCAGTGGAGAGGCACAATAATGTCCCCACCAATGGTCCATTTCCCGGTGACGGCCTCTCCAGAAGTCCCGGACCATTATCTGATTCACTTTCAATCGACTTTTGCAACATTGACGGCCTTCCAGATATTTTACGCCGCCTCTCCTCCTCTGAATCTCATTTTTATTCTCACTGAAACTCAACTGTTCAGGTAAAGCATGCTCCTTTCACTTTAGCTATGAGTAAAACTTTCATCTCAGCATCTCCAGTGTTATGCTGTAACAAGAGATGATCCCTAGAATATGATGCTAGTCATGAAGAAACGCTATGGAAAGGAGGTAGAGCTGTGGCACTGTCTTTATTTGCACTGAACTAAGGGATATATGCTGCAAAAAGACGAGAATAGTCTGGTTAAAATGAATGAATTATAGAAGCCGCCACACATTGCCTTCTTTTATATTATCTTACGCTGGAGAGGGAAGCCTTTTCGTGGTGACGCTGATATACCCGGGCGGAGGAACTGACTAATGACAGAAATAGAAATCGAACCACCCAGCTCCCCGACCCCCTTCACCTTCCAAATGGAGGGTGGTGGGCTGTAACTTTAGTCTCCTACGACCCATTGTGTTGACGTCCAGATGAGCTGGGAGTTGCAACTACTACTACTTCTCCTATGGGGTTGCAACGACTACTTCTGCTTATTTGGGATTGCAACTGCTACTACTACAACTTCTATGTCCACTCGGCTATCAGAAATCTTAGGGCAGAGATCTTTTCGTTTCTGTCTCTTGCTGACGCTTCTGGTGTCTAGCCTAAAACCACTCCAGTGATTCTGAGTCCTCGTTTTCTTTATTACCGATGGCTAACTTGCTCTAATGATGATGATGATGGACGCTACTTTCAAACTTTTGCATGTAGTTCTGGACCACAACCACACTGCATCACCACACCAAACCACATCACAACAACAACACACTGTCACCATATCACATCACAACCGTACCACACAAAACACTAAATCACGTCTTTACACCACATAGTATACCACACTACCATCACAGTACACCACACATCCACCACCATACCAAACCACAACCACACCACAGCCCCATCACCGCCACATCACACCATCACCACACCACATCATCACATCACAACCACACCATAATTACACCATGCCTCCAGTAAAACGCCTCTGTCGGCGAGATACGAGCGAGGGCATTTAAATCCGAAAGCATTGAAATGACGCCTTACACCCCGAGGATGCCTATACTCATTTTTTTTTTAAAGCAAGGCGAAGATTCATTGGACAGGTTGGTGATGACTGTCTGAATGCAACATGTCCAAACAGCATCTTTGTATTTGGGTTGCTAAATAAGTTTCGATTCACATTACCGGTAATTATTTGAAATACAACAATGTTATTCGGACATGTTGCACTGAGCCAATCATCACCGACCTGTCAAGTGTGTCTTTGTTTTGATTTAAACAAATAAATAAATATAGAGTATATTGATGGCTATCTACCTACCAAGTTTCATGCCTTTACGACAAACTGTGTGGCTTGTGGCCCTCTTTTGAAGATTTTCGACATGCTGCATTTGCACGTGTCACGTGCCACGTGCACCGCTGGGGTGTGATGAAACGTGTCAAAAACAAATCCAAAATAATTGGGCTATCAGATGGTGCAAACCACGCAGTGATCGGCCCTGTGGCTGCTGAGATATAAGCTTCTCAAATGCATTACGGTCCGACCGAGCCGGATCTGGCCGCTCATATGTGAAAATGCCACTACTTGAGACAGGCCAGGGCTTCGCGCTCGCTCGTAACCACAACACCACACCACCATCGTACCACACCATCATCACACCACACCATACCACATTCAACACTACCATTACAACTACCATACTGCACCATCGCCATCACAACTACACCACCGCCACACCACCACCTCATCATTACCAATGTCATCACACCATACCAGCACAAGCAGCGATAGACCAACTCCGCACCTTTTTACCTGTGACGAAGCCGACAAGTCTATAAGTTGTACACCTGGAGGATATTATTTAAATCTTCAATCCTCCTTCAAAGGAAGTTCGAATATCTGCTCTTGAAGAGCTCTGAGCAATTTTCTTATGATATGCAAAGTTGCTCAGCTTGAAATTTTGAGTTGCCTTAACACGTCAGCTGCTGCGTCAGCTGACGCATCACCTGACTATTAGGAGTTTTTCAATTCCGGATAGAAGGAGGCATTTGAGCGTCTTTCTTATGAAAAACAAAATTGCTCAGCTTGAAGTTTTGAGTTGATCTGACATGTCAGCTGTTGCATCAGCTCATGCATCAGCTGATTATTTTGCAAATTTCATTTTTGATCATCACGAGGCATTTTAATAAAGCACTCGCACTCACATATTCTGTGAGTTTCAAAGAGAGAAACTTTTACAAATGGCTGCAATAAGTCCGCCGCATGTCTCTGAGGATAGTCTCTTCTTGTTTCCTACTACAAATTAAGGTTTTGTTCTTCCTAATAAATACAGCTCTCATGTGCTGGGGAAAGGAGGGGGTGATGTCTCTTCACGGGCTCCTCTTCTTAATAGGCTGGGATCAAAGGCTTTACACTCATCATCTCTCCTCTCATGCTTTTCATCTCATCACTTCTCCTTTACCTTCATCCCTCCATTCTCCATTTCTCTTTACCGCAGTGCTGCATCTGTATGTTACTCTGGACACTGCTTCTCTGAATTCAGCATGTTTTCTCCTTTAACCTTTTGACTTCAGGATTCCCTTCGCTTTAACAAAACCGTGTGAAGGTAGTCCAGATAACACACTACGTAAACCAGCTGCAGAGAAAGAATTACCCAAGACAGATTTTGACGCCTTTGATTGCTAGTGTAAGTGGTAAATATTAAATAGGTAGATGGGAATGTGCAGTTACAGTGCTGAAACAAGCAGCTAAGAATTTACAGGCACATTCATTACTTTCTCCGGAGCAGTGGGTTCATATTGCACAGCCGCCACCAATTCTGTGACTGGAGGGGCTGAAATTGTTGTTGTAGCTCGATTGTGATAGTTCAGTTAGGAAGGTAAGGATGTGGTGGGTACTGCAGATGTTGTAAAGGGTAAATATCACTGATGGTAGAAATGAACAGCTACTCTGTTATTTTTCTTAGCTGAACCAAATACTCTTATGTTATCCCGGAAAATAAAAATAGAGAAATGCATCAGCCACAGGGGAAAAGAGTCGTGTAATTAGGCAGACTGTCCACGCAATCTCAATCTTTCTGTTTTTTGTCCAGTAACCGCCGGGACAGGGTTAATGTGAGCACGCAGCACCCGTCTCTCCTCGTAATTAACCCCATCATGCCCACCTCTGCGGTGTACAGTGCGAGTTAACAGGCATTTTCAACTTTTCATTTACGACGGAAATTTTCGTCTTTTGGCATTCTCTCTCTCTCTCTCTCTCTCTCTCTCTCCATCTATCTATCTATCTATCTATCTGTCTGCCTATGTCCAATTACCTTTGTACATCTTTCTGTCTGCCTATATCTATCTCTCTCTATCTATTAATCTCTCTATCTATCTGTCAGTCTGTCTATCTCTACTTTCTTTCATTCTCATATTTCTAGTCATACTAATCCTCACCTTCTCTCCTCCTTTCTCATCCACTCCTCCCTGGCCTACCTCTTCTCTCCTTCCTCCAACTCTTCCTTCCTCCCTCCTTACCCCTCTCTTTCTCCTCCTCCTTTCTTTCCCTACTTCCTACTGCTACTCTTTTCCCTAATTCTCTCTTCTCCCTTATCCTCAGTTTTTTCTCCCTTCTCTGTCTTTCTCCCTCCTCCTCCTCCTCCTCCTCCACGGTTATTTCTCTCCTCTTCCCCTCTCTTCCATCCTATCCCTTCCACTATTTGTCCCTCCTGTTCCTTTTTCTTCCCTCATATTTCCCGTTCCTCCTCTTGCTCTTCTTTTTTCCCTCCTGCTCCACCTCCCTTGTCCTCCTCCTCGTTCATCTCTTTGTCTTTCTCTTCCTTCTTCTCCTCCTCCTCCTTTCTACTCATGCTTCTCCTCTACCTCCTCCTCCTTCCTTCCTTCTACTCATCGTGCTCCTTCTCCTCTCCTTCTTTCCTCCCTGCTTTCCTAGGCCTCCTTGTCCTTCTCTTCTCTTTCTATTTTCCCCTCCTTCGTACTCCTCCTGCTAATCTTCTTCCTCTTCCCCTCTCTCCCCTCCTGCTCCTTCTCTTCCTCTCTCCCCTCCTGCTCCTTCTCTTCCTCTTCCTCACCCTCCCTTTCTTCTCCCTTCGCCTCCTCCTTTTCTTCCTCTTCCTTCCTTCTCCATCTGCTCCTCCTCTTGCTTCTTCCCTCCTAATTTTGTTCCTCTTCCTCATTCTTCCCTCCTGCTCAACCTCCCTCCTCCTCTCCATCCTTTTTCCTTTTCATCCCTCCTCCTTCCTCTCCTCACTGCTCCTCCTCTTTCTCTCCCTCCTCCTTTAGTCTTCCTACTCCTCCTCCCTCCTCCTGCTCCATCTTCCTCTCTCCTCTCTCCTCCTCCTCCCTCCTTCCTCTTCACCTTCCCCTCTCCTCCTTTCCTCCCTCCTCCTCCTCCTTCCTTCCTCTTCACCTTCCTCTTCCCTCCCTTCTCCTCCTCTCTCTTCCTCTTTTCTCTCTCCTCTTCCCCCCTCCTTCCTCTCCACTTTCCCCTCTTCCTCTTTCCTTCCTCCTCCTCCTCCTTCCCCCTGCTATTCAACATTTCCTTCTTCCTCTTTCTTCTTTACTCCTCTCTCCTGCTATTCCTCCCTCCTCTCTTCCTCCACCTCTTCCTCCACCTCTTCTCCGATATCTTCTCCCGGTTCATGCCTCATTACCTCCCTGCCACACACCACAGTTATCCACCTCATCCTCGTCCTTATCCTCTCTCTCTCTCTCTCTCTCTCTCTCTCTCTCTCTCTCTCTCTCACCCTACCCATAAAAATACCCGGTCAAAATTTCAGCCACATCCAAACTTTACACACACGACCAAAAGTTTAACAGAAAAATATCCTTGTCCAGTAAAATTACCCTCCAAGTATCTAAAAACACCATAAATTACCCTAAAAGTATCTATAAACACTATACTTACCCTTGAAGTGTCTATAAACACTATAATTACCCTCAAAGTGTCTATAAACACCATAATTACCCTTAAAGTATCTATAAAAACACTATAATTACCCTCAATGTATCTCTAAATACTATAATTACCCTCAAAGTATCTATAAACACACTATAATTATCCTCAAAGTGTCTGTAAACACTATAATTACCCTCAAAGTATGTGTAAACACTATAATTACCCTCAAAGTATCTATAACACAATAATTACCCTCAAAGTATCTATAAACACTGTATAATTACCCTCAAAATATCTATAAAACACTATAATTACCCTTAAAGTATCTATAAACATTACAATTACCTTCAATGTATGTATAAACACTATAATTACCCTCAAAGTATCTATAAACACAATAATTACCCTCAAATTGTTTATAAACACTATAATTACCCTCAAAGTAACTAAAAACACACAATAATTACCCTCGATGTATCTATAAACACTATATAATTACCATCAATGTATATACAAACACTATCAGAATTCATATAAACACTGCCGTATTCTTAATTATTCACTTATTTTCTCATCTTCTCGTCTTCTCCTCTTCCTCTCACTTTATACTCCCCTCCTTCGTACCTCTCCCTCCATTTCGCTCACCTTTCCTTTCTTTTCCCCTTTTCCTACCCACCCTGTCACTCTTCCTATCCTATCCTATCGTCATTTCTGTTATCACTCACCATCTCTTTCCCTCTCTCTTATTTCCTCCTTCTCTTTCCTCCTTACTCTACCTCTCTTTCTTTTTCCTTCTCTGCTTCCTTATTATTCTCTCCTTCTTACCCCAGTTTCACTTAGCTAATCTTTTCCTCCGTCTTCCCTCCCTTTCCATTCTTCTTTCCCTCTTTTTTTTTTTATCTTTTCTTCATTCCTGCCTCCTTCATTCAGTCTCTCTTTCCTCCATCCTCTCTTTCGCTCACCATCCTATCTTTCCTTCCTTCCTACCTCTCAATTCACCCTTCCTCCCATTCATATGTATCATTTCTTCTTTCTTATTTCACTTCTTTCTCTTTCCTTCCATCTTTCTTATCCTTCCCTCTCTCCTACCTTTCCTTTCACCCTTCCTTCCTTCATCATTCCCTCTTTCCTACCTCCTTCCTTTCACTCTTCCCCCACCTTCGTTCTCCGCTTCCCTCCTTCATCCTTTCCCTTCTTTCATTTTTTCTCCAATTCAGATATCCTTCCCTCTTTCCCACCCACCGTCCCTTTCGCTCTTCCTCCCCTTCTTCATCATTCCTTCTTTCCTACCTTCTTCCTTTCGCTCCTTCTCCACTTTCCTTATCCTTCTCTCCTTCCTCCTTTTCCTTCTTCCGTCCCCCTTTCTGTCGTCAGCCGTGAAAACTTGCGGGTATAAAATCATCGATGAAAAACTTACAGCCAAAAACCCGTATCATACACCCAACTTCGCTTGCCGGGGGTTTATCCTGCAGGGGTGGTGTGGTGCGGTGTGGTGTGGTTGTGGTGTGCTGTGGAGTGTGATTGTGGTGTGGTTGTGGTGTGGTGTGATGTGGTGTGGTGTGGTGTGGTGTGGTGTGGTGTGGTGTAGATGTGAAGAGAAGAGGAGGTAAAGAGTAGTGTTCTGATATGATGTGGTCTGTTGGTGTGACAGTGAGGTATGTGGTGAGGTATGTGGTGTGGTGTGGTGTGGTGTGGTCTGGTGTGGTTTGATGTGGGGTGGTGCAGTGTGGTGTGGTGTGGAGAGGTATGGAGGTGGTGTGATGTGGCGATCTGTAATGTAGTGAGGTGTGGTGACGTGGTGTGGTGGTGATGGGGTGAAATGTGGAGGTGGTGTGGCTGTGGTGGCGAAGTGTGAAGGTGATAAGGTGGTTATGGAATGATGGTGCGTGGTAGTCAGGTGGAAATGAAGTAATAGGGAAGTGTAGTGCGGTGGTAAGTATGTGGTAGTGTGGTGGTATGGTGGTAAGGAGAAAATGTGGCAGTAAGGAAGTGTGGTGCGGTGATAAAGTGGTAGGAAGTTGGTGAAGGGGTGTGGTGAAAACGTGGTGATGCAGAAATGTGGTGAAAAATATAATGGTGAGGTGGCTGAGAGGTGTAGTGAAAAGAGAACTGGGGGGGTGGTGAGGTGACGGATAGCTGTGGTGTGGCTGGTGAAAAAACAATGAACTGTGGTGAAAAGGTGTACAGTATGGTGGGTAAGTGAAGTGTGGTGAACGCGTGATAGAATAATATTGTTAGAAAATGTGGTGAAATGGTAATGATGTACTGGAGAACAGGTGAAGAGGTGTGGAGAGCAGTAGCGAGATGGTGGAAACAGATGGTGAAAAGGTGGTAGGGTGGAGAGGTGTGATGAGAAGGTGGTAGGGGGTGGAGAGGTGTGGTGGAAAAGTGTGGTGTAAAGGTGGCAGGGTGATGGGGAGGTGTGGTGGAAAGGTGGCAGAGTGGTGGAGAGGTGTGGTGGAAAGGTGGCAGGGTGGTGAAGTGTGGTAAATAGATGGCAGGGTACGAAGGAGTACATAGGAAGTAAAAAAAGATGTTATTGGTCCGTGACAAAGTTATCTGTCGGAAAGAAGCTAATTCTATTAATACCTAACCAACGTGAAAGTAAAAAAGGACAGAAAAGAGGAAGGCTCCCCCCACCCACCCACCACACCATCCTATTAAAAGCGGCAGGAAAAAGAAACAACACCATGCCTCTTGTACAGAACAAACATGGAAATTTTTATATGAGGGGCAGAAAAAGAAAATCTATGCATTATGCAATCTTTAGTCTACAGATCTGTAAAATAAATAGCATACACAGTCGCCGAATGTTCTCATTATTAAGGAAAGGTTTCACTATCGTCAGCATACACATCAACCTGGAAATAAGCACTCGATCAGTTATGGTCTATAGTTAGTCTCGGAACATTTGTCTAGCCGAAATTTAAACGTATCAGTACATTTGCACCAATTACTGTTGCTGGTAGCCTACTCCATTGTTCCACTATGCGAATATTAAAATAATTATTCCCTATATCAGCGCTGCATCTCTTACTTTTGAGTTTCATTTCATTATTTCAAGTCACAGTATTATTCTGTATTTCGAACATAATTATTATCATATCCAACATTGTCGAATTTGATAATAATTTTAAGAACCTGTTTTAGATCTCCTTTGAGTTGTTGCTTTATAGAGAATATATTTAATTTCTTTTAGTCGCTCTTCATCGGGTATATGTAAAAGCGATGGGGTAAATACTGTAGTTCTGCGTTTCACTCTCTCGAATCTCACTTTGTCCATAATAAGGCTCTAGGACCACTGCTGTGCACAGTATTCAAGGTGTGGCTTTTTACATTGGGCCTTTTATGATCAAAATCCCTTGCGATGAAGCCAAACTTTTTTTTTTTAAATCTTGTAATTGGTTGTTATACACTGTTTTGAGTTTTTAAAGTCGTTACTGAAAAAAAAAAATCCTAAATCATTAAAGTTACTTCCGTCAGTTGAGTATCAAACATACAGTATTCATATTAATGTTTTTGTTGTATTTATCTTCAATAAGTTTCATCTGCCATTTTTCACTCCAGTTTATTAACTGATCCACGTAGTTTTGTTTAGATTCACAGTCTGCTTTCGTAAGTACGCTCCACTTCGCTACCTTAGAAATGAGACCATTTTCTGTATCACTGTATAAAAAAATGAAACGAACTGGTCCTAGAACTGACCCTTGAGGAACTCCCCTTGTTACTTCTAGCCGGTCCGATGATGATTCGTCATTTTTCACAAAACATTGCTTGCGATTCGTTAACCAATCAGCAGTCCATGAACATAATTTTTCAGAGAGGCCATGGGCTTTTAGTATTCTAGTAGTCTTAGATGGGGGACCTTATTAAACGCTTTCCGGAAATCTAGGTAGATGACATCCGGCGAAATTTTTGCGTCATAATTATGGTATATGTTTGTAAAAAAAAAAAAAAAAAATCTAACAAATTTGTGGGGCTTGATCTATTATTACGAAACCGTGTTGATTACCTGTTACGAGATTATGCTTGTTAACGAATAAAGTATTTTTATCTCTAAAATTGCTTCCAAAAAAATTCCTTAGTACTGACGCCAGGCTAATTGGGCGGTAATTTGTTGCGTAATTTTTTCTCGCCTTTTTAAAAGATGGGTGCTATTTTAGCGAGCTTCCACTGATAAGGTATTCTACATTCAGCTAATGATTTATCGAATATTTAGTTACTGGAAAGGCTAACTGTCCGTAACATTCATACAAAATGCGAAGAGACATCTGCTCTGGATCTGTTGATTTATGTGGATCGATTTTCTGAAGATAATATACATCGTGTCCTGTTACTTCATAGACTGATAACTTATCATCTACTCGTCCTGAAAAAACTGATTGTGGGATGGGAATGTATATGCAGCTTTCATTTGTGAAAACACTGTGAAAGGAGCTGTTCGGTATTGTTTCTATTGTTTGGTTATCATGAACAAGATCGCCTTCCGAGTTTAGTAGAGGGCCTATGCTATCTTTAACATTTTTCTTACTCCTTACATAATGAAAAATAAATCTCTTAGGTTTTTAATCTGCTTCACGGGAATTTTTGACTCAGACATGTTTAGTTTTGCCGATAATTTTCGCACAATGCTCCAGTAGTTTAGAATATTCAGTACTGTCCTCGTGACTTCCTGTACGTTTACATTTACCTCCCCTAAGAAGGTTATGTTTTACCCCAAGTTGGTTTGCTTGTTTGTTTGTTTGTTTGACTGTCTGTCTGTCTGTCTGTTAGCAGGATTACTCAGAAAGTTATAAACCGATTTTGATGAAATTTTGTGGAAGGGTGGGCCAGGGGCCATGGATGAAATGGTTAGATTTTGGGCCCGATTCAGATCCTAATTCAGAGTATCCTGCACAATTTCTCCAAAAGTTCTCAGTTAATCCGATAAGATTTTGTGGAAAGGTGCGCCATGGATCAATAAAGAATTGATTAAATTTGGGGGCGGATCCTATCCGGATCCGAATCCTATATCCACGGTTCCGGATCCGGAATTACTCAAACGGCTAGGAACGGATTTTGATGAAATTTGTGGAAGGGTGGGCCATGGGCCAAGGAAGAAATTATTAAATTTTGGGGAAGATCCTGATCCTGTAGCCACGGATCCGGATCCTTTTTAATGGCAATGGCGTTGGCGTAGGTATGTGCTCTTTGAGCGCTTTCTTGTTATTGTATGATTTTCTTCATCGACTCTTTGATTTCTTCAGTATTCATCAACATCCACGTGATTATTTCTTCAGGTAATTCCTAGTATATTTTTTCATCTGATCAGTGAATATTTTGCACATTTCTTCAATGTTATCCTCCTTGAGAAACTTAGGCAACATATTATTTAGTCTCGAATCACGGGAACAGAAGGGAGCAAAGTCGAACAAAGTCAACAGTGTTGAACAAATCTAAGAAAATAGAACAGCCTGTAATTTTTTTTTTTATCCAAGGCTTTCCGCCACCACCACAAGCCGAACACAATCAAACAAAAGTGAATAAAATATGGTGATGTCATTGCCAGCTGCAGCCAATCAGCAACCCCGATGCAGAAGAGAAAACAGGCAGGCGGTCATGCAGGTGAGTATGTATTGTACTAGCAGGGGTACCGGGCGTTGCCCGGGCCCAAAAAAAAAAAAAAAAAAAAAGGCGAACACACTAATCCTATTTCTTCTAGTTCACTCTTTCTTTCTACTCCAGAAAGACCATGTACCTCTTACGCTTTTGAAGAAGGATTATAAGAGGTCCAGGAACTTTCTATTTCAGTTTTTGCAGACGAACGCACAGTATTTGTCTGCACTTGTTCACAATTACCGGTGACCTCAAATGACCTCCGACCGGTGACCTCAAATGACCTCGGAGGTCAAACTCACATAGCCCATGTCCCACATGGAGGATATGTGAGTTTCCATGCAAAAACTGGGCTGCTGGGTCCAGTCGTTCGAAAGCGTATTACCGGTGACCTCAAATGACCTCGGAGGTCAACCTCACATAACCTATGTCCGAACTGGAGGTCGTGTGAGTCTCCATGCCAAAAATTGGGCTGTAGGGGTACCCAGCGTTTCCCGGGCCAAAAAGGCAAACACTCTACTGGTGATCTCAAATGACCCAGATCTGATTTTGATCCCCCTTAGGTTATCCTTGGCCCACCTTGATTCCGAATATATATGGGTCCCTGGTTTGGGGGAGACTGAAGGACAAACAAACAAACAACGATTTTCTTTTTTTATATGTATAGCTATTTTGTTTCAGATACTTGTAGTAAAGTAGCTTAAACTGTAACAGAACAAGATAAACGGAAAATGAATGGCCAGGCTTTGTTCAAAATACTTGCCGCGATCCACACATCATTCACCCATTTTCAGTTTGGTTTGGTTTGCAGTTCATATTTTATCACGGTACCAAAAATTACATCAAGAATAGAAAATCATTTATTATTAATTCTGATACTTTTCATTTGATACTAGTAATACAGGAGTGCAAGGATAATATTATGATATTTTCACATGAAGGCTTTTCGTGTTTTCTGAGGACACTGGATTTGTTCATTTCTGTTCCGGCATCGCGTGCTTAAGAAAATGCGGCATTAATCGCCTCGTGGGGAGGCGATGGCTCAATCGGTAGAGAGGTGGCCTGCAGTCCTAACGGACCCAGGTTCAAATCCCTGCTGGGGCAGGATTTGAATTTCATTAAATCAGGCTTTGCTGATCTACTAGAAGACCCGCCGACATGTCGTAAAAATACCCCCGCTAATACCAATTCACCAGTCCTGTATGAGACAGCCCTAGCATGTATTCAATATGGACGGTGGGTGTTAGTGCCGAAGTGGTGACATGTAGAAGATGCATGATATGTAGGAGGACTGCTGGGCCTTGATAGCAGGCTGTGAAGCCTATGCCCAGAGTCGGACACATTGAAAACAAAAAAATGCTGTTGGTAATTTTGTTTCTCATGTTATCGAATTTAACTTTTTTTTTTCACTTAGGAACTAAGAGGCTAATAATACTTTCTTATAGATCATGTTAATTTAAGGTTGATGATATTATAATAGTGTTACTAAAATTTTCACAAAAATCGCGCAAATTTATTAGATCGTTGATTGTTAGAGCAGTGTCTAGTATAGTAATACCACACGTCAGTCACTGCCTGACAAAAAGTTCTGACAACATGTTCCCTTCTTTTGTCTGCACACTAGTTTTTTCAGTCAATATTCGAACTGTTGAAGTTCCATAAAATAACTCAGTTCTTGTTTTCTGTGTTAAACTTAAATTCTTTAAACAGTACTTTATCACTTTCCTTATCTAACTTGAGCAACCTTTACACTACATCAATAAGAATGGGACAAAAGTGTATGTTTCAACATCCAATATACTGATCTGTATTGCATTTATGTGGCTTTTAAGATATGTAAGAACTCCCCGCCAATTTTGAACATTCGTGATTTTTCTTATAAGGTGCCTGTCACGAGGGTTTAGCCACGATTCTGTAACCATAACTATGTTAATATTTTCAGCAATTGCGTAAGTAATAAACACATATTGCTTTGAAACAATACTTCTCACATTCATATACATAATATTCATAGTATGGTTGGCTCTAGTAGGACTGAGACACACTTTATCCTTGTTTAATCGCTTAAATCCTCAGAAGAGACTGCAGCACTCCTACGAACCACTGATGTGACGTGCCCTCCCTCCCCATAAGTCCTCTGATTGTCTACGTGTACCTGTGGTGTGAGGTCATGTCTCCCTGACAAGGCTGATGATCTAACCTCAGCTCACTTACCCTACCACACCATTAGCCTCAGGGAATGGACTGCTACCAGCTACGTCTTTTACTGTCCCTCTTTCCACCTTTTTATCACTGCCTAAAGCATGCATAACAGTATCTTCTAGAACCCTACATAACCTAATTTTTCTTACCCTGTTGAGGTGAAGGCTGCCTCTACCATACAGACTCTTTCAATGAATAAATTTGTCTCAAACGTCAACAAACAACACAACCTCTTTCCTACACAGACCTTCTAGCCTACTGGTGATTCCTGTCATTCTACCGAGAATCACAGAACCAGTGCCAATTCTTGGTAACAAACTTCAAATAACTAACATCCTATGGCGTTTCTTGAATTTCCTAATGAGGTCCCTATATTTCTAAGTATCTCATCTGACCTGCCTGACGCTGCATATTAGTTCTTACCACAGTAACAAAGACAGAGCCTATTATCCTACACCCAGGAAAACAAAAATGCTTCCATCTAGAATCATCAGCACAAACTCCTTCTCCTGATGCCTATCAACGACTCCCCGACAAGTTTGACGCTAGGCTCATCCTGCACTTCATCTTCTAAAACCTGAAACCTATCCCAAATAGTTACGCTCCTATCAGTGTTACTTACCCTAGCCTTGCACCCTCCCTAGACCGGCAGGAAGCCAAAACTGTCATCTAGCCTGGTTTCAGCCTTAATCATCCTAGTTTCTAAGTTATCTATCTTGCCTAACACTTCTCCTTCTGCTTACTCTACTTACACTGCCTTAGCGCTCACTTTTCCCACCTTTCTAACCTATTCCTTAATACATTAATGACCTCACTCTTTTTCCTAAATTCTAAATTAAGCCTGCTTGCTAACATTCAGAACGAACAAGAGGTATACTCACCTTGTTCTTTCACCATGAAGTCTCGGATGACCTCCTTCGTGTACGAGGAGCAGGAAAATCACTGGACAGGCACCATCCTAAAAAGGCCGGTTCACACGAGCAAAATCGCGGCAGTTTTTTTCGCCGATTTGCGGGAAAGAAAATGCCGATTTCTGGATTTCTCCCGGAAAGGTGTTCACACGTACGGGGACTGCAGTGACTGGTTCTCGACGACAGTGTTTACAAACAAAGATGGACCGCCGTACAGGGTGACCAGATTTCTCTAGCGGAAATATGCTAGACAGCAGCTGAAATTATGCTAGATTGGAAAAAATAATGCTAAATCTTTTGTTGCTCTTAATACGTTCGGTTTCTGTTATATTTTATGATTAATACAGTATTATTTCTACGTTTTTAACTGTATACAGTATGCACTCTTATAATTATGAAAGAACATTAAAATAAATAATTACTCAGGTTTTAAAAGTTTATTTGACAAATATTTGTGCAACATAAGTTGAAACTCTTCCTAATACAGTAGTTTCAACACTAACTGTAGAAAATAAATGCAAATTTAATGTATTAATGTGTGAATTAAGTTTGAAAGTTGTGGGTTCCTATTTTTCATACATTTGGTGCAACACAGGTTGAAACTCTTCCTAATACAGTAGGCCTACATTTTCAAAACTACCTGTAGAAAATAAATGCAAATTAATGAGTGAATTGAGTTTGAAAGTTGTGGGTTCCAATTTTTCATACATTTTGGAACTAAATTTCTGAAGCATAATTTTATATGGTTCAAACTTTTCACAATTTTCACTCTCTCTCCTGATGCTTTCTCTGGCAGCCACATACTTTAGAAGAGAAGAGGAAGTCAGTCGATTGCGCACTGCTGATTTTAAACGGTGCACCTCTGAGAAAATTCTCTCACAGTCAGCATTAGCCACTGGAATAGTTAGAATTGCTTTGACACAAAAACTAAGAGCACTGTACCCGGTCCCGGTGTCCTGCATAACCGCTTGCCAAAAGACATCAAACTCCATGCCATCAGTCAGATTATCATCATAAGGGAGGTTACGCCATTGGTTATCAACTTCCTGCTCTTTTCCATGGTCCAGTATGACTGGAAAGTGAATCATTATGTTCCCTACAAATGATGCAATGTTACCTGACCTTACAGTTGCAACGAGTGGTAAGTTATTATAATAATGCTAAAAATTGTCCTAAGCTCATTAGATTATACTAAAAATATGCTAGATTTGATAACATGCTAAAATTTATGCTAAACACACAATTTTCTGAAAAAATATGCTAAAATTAGCATAATTATGCCAAATCTGGTCACCCTGCCGCCGTACTCGTACCCGGTGGGCAGCTCTTGTGCCACACCCGTGTGGCGAATCTCATCATCATCATCATCATCTTGTACTTGCACTTTGTTTATTTCAAGATGAGCCGTCACGGATCTGGACTCGACCGTGGCTGTCCAGAAGAAAACAAGAGAGTGTTTATTACAGGCTGGTAAGGGAGCTCAGCTTGGAAGATCCCCAAACTTTAAATGAGCGGATCCGTCTTAACACGCAGTATGTCGTATTCGTCTTCGTTCCCAGAGCGTGGCCTTGTTCGGTGCTTCCTTTTAAATCGGCCCGGCAACTTTCTCCCGATTCCGGCAAAAAAAGACCGACACGTCGGTCTCTCCATACCGGCAAGAAAAGTCGCCGGAATTTCTACCGGTAAGCTAATTCCGGCAAAAAACGACCGCGATTTTGCTCGTGTGAACCGGGCTTAAGGAGAGCTTGGCAAGAGTGGTGGAGGTAGTGTCGGCTCCAGGGGTCGTGTTAACCCCTGCCATCCCGGTCTCGCTCATGTGACAACGACGCACTACTCGTGTGGGTAGGAAGCAGAATGCAGAGATCTTTCTTATAGTTTGATACAGTAAATCGACATGTTAACATCCGGTTGAATGATCCACTGAGGATATAATATGGAATTCTTATGAGGGTATGTGGTGTTACAATAGATAATGCTGCCTTTGAGGAAGAAAGTGGTCGAGAGGTGGAAGAGGTAGGATGATGGAGAGGATGAGGTAGGGGAAGGGAGGGAGGGGAGGGGAGAAAGTCAGGAGAATGGGAAGGTGAACGGAAGAGGTAGTGAAGCATCGAGGCACCGTGAGTGGGAGACGAAGGGAGGAGGGGAAAAGGAATGAAGCTGTCTCACATTTCAACTGGGTTATTGTGGGTAATAATGATACTATCCCATCTCCCTCCGGTCGTGTCTTACCTGCCTCTAGGGGAAGAAGAGTAGGAGCTTATGGGGACATCCAGGCCCTAAAATCTCAAAAGGCCTTAGTAGTCGTAAAATACAGTGTTCGTATCCTTGCAGTTCACAAGTTGTTTTGCTGCTTCATTCTCACTTCGGCATTCCCGTCTCCTGATTATCCTTCCTTCCCCCTCTTTCTTCCCTTACTGAAACACCACATACCCTCATAGAGATTCCACAGTATATTTTATATTCGATGGATCATTCAACCGCATGATAATAAGTCGATTTAATGTATAAGGATACTTAATACGAAAAATCTCTGTTGTCTACCTCCTTCCCACACGAGTAGCGCACCGTTGCCACATGAGAGAGAGGTAACAGCACTCCTGGAGCTGACTGTACGTCTTAACATGAGCAGGTCAGAGGTCAGGTAGAGAGGAGGTGTGGTGAAAAGATGGTTAGGTGGTGAAGCGGTATGGTGAAAAGGTGATAGGGTTGTGGAAAGGCGTGGTGAAAAGGTGGTGGGTGGTAGAGAGGTGTGGGAAAAAGGTGGTGAGGTGGTGAAGAGGTGTGGTGAAATAGAGAAGAAAGTGGTAAGCTGTGGTGAAAAAAAGTGGTGATATGTTGTGCGTGGTAAGGTGGTGTAAGAGGTGTGGTAAGAGAGTAAGTGCAGAAAATGAAGGTAATAGTGGTGAGAGAGAATTATTGAGCAGGGCTGAATTAGGCGGTACAGCACAACCAATGGTCTTACTAAACGCCTGCCTGCCTATCTTCCTACCTACCCTCCTACCCACCTGCCTACCTACCTCCCTACCTACGTACCCACCTTACTACTTCTGTACCCAACTAGAGCGTGTTCTTTCTTTGCCTGACGAAGATTTCTCACTCCCTTCGGCTCAGTTGGTGGCCAAAAATAGTCAGACTGAAGGTCGATATTAACTGAGACGACTTATTACTACCTACCCTAGAATCCTCGAGGACCCCAGGCAACGCCGAGTACCCCTACTTGTACTCAATAAAAATGAGTTTGCCTATTATTATCAGAACTATATAATTTCTTGCAGTCCTTTCTATTCTTCCATCTTAACCCTTCTCCTCTCTTTCCTCTCTTCTCCGTCTTCTTCCTTCTTCTCCCTCCTCCCTCCTCTCTGCCCTCTTCCTCTCCCATTCTCCTCCCTCCTTCTTCCTCTCCGTCTTCTTTCTTCCTTCTTCTTCTCCCTTCGCCCTTCCCTCTGTCTTCTTCCTCCCGTTTCGTCTCCTTCTTCCTCTCCCTTCCTCCTCTCCATGTTCTTCCTCCTGATCCTTCTTCTCCCTCCCACTTCCTCTCCGTCTTCTTTCTCCTCCCGCTCCTTCTCTCTTCTTTTTATTCATCCTTGCTTCTTCTCCCCTTTCCTTCCTCTCCGTCATCTTCTTTCCTCCTTCATCTCTCCGTTCC
The DNA here is from genome assembly GCA_018397915.1 of Birgus latro. NCBI lineage: Eukaryota > Metazoa > Arthropoda > Malacostraca > Decapoda > Coenobitidae > Birgus > Birgus latro. The sequence goes on along the minus strand of JAGKTI010011563.1, from coordinate 4,653 downwards.
CTCCTCATCGTCCTCTTCCACCTTCCTTCTCCCCTCTCCTTCCTCTCCATTTTCTTCCTCTCCTTCCCTCTTCTCCTTTCC
>JAGKTI010011562.1:0-26152 GCA_018397915.1 Birgus latro | reverse complement strand
GTTAGTTGGTGTAGACGGTAATCTTGTAGAGGAATTTGTCGAAGTCAGTTCCGATGTTAGGACAACCGCGAGGGAGAGCATGTGGCCGAAGAAGTGATGCTCATTGTGATCTTTGACGTCATGTCGTCCACAGGCGAGTAGTTGATGCGCTCTCCATTCCCCCCCCCCCTATTTTGTACCTATAATTTAATCCTCTCTATATTAGTAGGTTGACTGATAATGTTTCCTCTAACTTCCTTTCGTAATGATTGTGATCTTTGACGCCGTGTCATCCACAGATTGCCGTTGTTCCATCGTAGCCGCCTGCCGCGACGAAAAGGTAACCAAACGGTTCTTCTCGTTTGTGCCCGTTACACATATTCCTCCCCCCCCTTTATTTCTGTTCACGTAAACGAATGTGGAATTGTTTGGTCCATTAGAATAATCTTTTCTTTCGATGTGAAGTGTTTAGGCTGATAGAGTCTTGGTATTCACATGTAACTGTTTACCCTACAAGTACAGATTATTCAAACACTTTAAAATCTTGAGCCAGTAGTATCTCTCTTTGAATGTGGTATCAATTTATGAATAACCTTTTCAGTTGGTGCATATGTTCCAGACTTGGTGGAGTTTTTTGTGGAGGTGGTGTCTCGGGAAGTTAGTTTAACGAGTCCGTTAGAGTCCATGCAAGTACTAAATACGCATGAGACAATTATTTTTGATTGCTGTATTAGGCTAAGAGGTGAAGTTATATATACATATATATTAGTATATGTAAATGTAAAATCGGGCATATATCCACCTGTGTAGAACACTACACCTTAGTGTGATAATATTCCGAGTATTCAATCAGCTGTGGTGATCACACACTTGAAATATTTGATCCTTGTTATATTTAGTCTACCCTGTTGATAATCTCAGTGGGAAAGAGAAGTTATTTATTTCTGTTTTCTAGAAATTCATAGTCTGAAAAGTAACCTATGGCTAATTTGATCAATATCTAGTTTTCTTATATTGTATGTTTACACTTAGTAATATTAGATAAAGTTTTTATTGTGTTTGAAGTATTATCCTCTGGGAAGTTTATTTGTGAGATTGAGTGGCCCGCAAGGTGTATTGCTATCTTAAGACTCATGCACTGTAAACAATTCACGCTACCCTAGTCACTTATTTGCAAGGCCTCAGTGCTCTGTATCTTACTTTAATGGAGCTAACACCTCTTTCCCGGCATTCGCTGGGTGGTGGCAGCCTACTCTTGTGACTCTGATTCATAGTGATGGTATCTCTTCTTATTTTCAGTAATTAACGAGGCCCCCTGTATTTTGGATCCTTACACTGGTGTCAAAGCGGTGGAATCTTCTTATTTTATATTCTATCAAAAAATTTCAATATTACACTGGACTTAATTAGGATGCCCCAGTTTTAGGCCACAAACCAGTGAAATGCATGGCTATAATGGGGGTCCAGTTAAAAAGAAACCTCAGGAGTGGATGACATAGTATGTTGAGAAGCTTCTGTGCACAGTTTGAGTTACATGCTGATCAGAATGGTTGGGGTGATAGGCAGAGGGCTGTGCAGCTTGCTACTAGCCTCAATGGTACCACAATGGAAACTCTGGGCCAGATCCTTAGAAGTATTGCAATGCAGATGTAGAATCATGTACTAGACTGAGGTTTACAAAGCAAGATTCCGGAGCCGTGTACAGGCTCGAGGCAAAACCCTACAGCAGCTTGTTCACGACCTGGAGAGAATGGCAAACAAGGCATACGCTGGAGCAACACCTAACCTGTTGCCTATTCTTCTGAGAGACCAGTTCATCGATGTTTTTGATAGTGCAGAGTTAAAAGTGCAAGTGAAGCAGGCACAACCCAGAAGCAAGCAAAAAGCACTAGCCAGGTCTCCAACATTTGAGTCTTACATCAGGTCCAGTATGTCCACTTTTTAGGCAGGTCGTAGTGCACGATTCAAGGCAAGAGAGGCGCAAGTATGTGAAGAAGAAAAATGTGAAGGAAGCTGCTGGTACTGTGAAAAGCTGGGACATGGGAAAGAGGACTCCTACAAGTGGAAGAAGGAACGGGAGAAGTTCAGAGGAAATTGCTGGTATTGTGAGAAGCCAGGACATTGGAAAGTGGACCACTACAAGTGGAAGAAAGAACAGAAGATCAGAGGAGGTTGCTGGTTCTGCGAGAAACCAGGAAAGAAGGTGGTTTGTTACAAATGGAAGGAGCAAGAAGAGAACAGTGCAAGTAAACCCACGATAGCAACAAATGGGTATTGCACATGCGGTGGGTGTCTAAATGAGACGGATATGGGTAAATTAGGGAAAGCTGGTGACAAAGAGGCAACAACCAGCCAGTTTTTCCCAAGAAGCCCCACCACAGAGGAAATGCAGGAGAACCTTGTGTCACGAATTTTCTACATCGTGAAATTATTTATCGTAAATCGTGACATCGAGTGATTTGTAGGAACGATAGTTCTGAAATCCGTGAGAATTCGCCATTCTCTTAACCGTCCACTCGTGTACTTATATTTACATCAAATTGTCAAAACTTTCATCATTCTTTCGCGAGTGATTGTCTTTATGTACAGAGAATGCATTCCTCTGAGCGATAATTTCCGAATTGTCATTTCTTTGCACTTGCCTCCCTGGCCGTTAGTTGGCCAAGCCTCTTTCACACGTCCTTTACGCTGGACACTCAAACACAGTTAGTCGTCCCTCAGCAGTCACGAAGAGCGGGTTTGCTATACCCAACGCGGATAGATTTCTATTAGTGATATCCAACATCCTGCAGTATCGGCGTTTTCCCAAATCTTCCACCAACCTGGTGATCGACTATAGCAGCGGCGGTCTCATCTCTACTGATTAGTATTTCTTTTGTTTCCTAGGCTTAAGGCCATTTGTCTGAGTGCTTGAGTGCATTTCCCTTTCTTTGATTTTGAATAGATTCATGTAACATAAATTTATTTTCTTGTAATTAATAAATTTACAGTTCGTTTCCTTGAGCTTTGTTAAATGTAAGTCGTGTTTGATTCCCCCACATATTTAGTACACTTTTGCTACTCCAAGTTTGCACAACTTATATTAATCACGATTGGTGCTTAGGCCAGCTCTTGGTATTAATCCTTAAATCCGTTGTGCCAGCTAGGAGTTTGGCTCAGCCAAGATCTTGTTTATTATTATTATTATTATTTTTTTTAATGTTAAGGGGTGAACTAACTTTCTCAGAGGCCAACAGTACAGTAACACAGCCCTCTTGAGCGTTTAGTCTCTGCTGTGTACTGTTGAGAAAGTCTAAAAATTTTCAACTCCAGATAATTGGCGAAGTAAGCCAGCATAAAAGTGAAATCGCCATTTGCTGTCACGAGTCGATTCTCTCGTGATAATCGACTCCATAGTTATTCCTAGTGTCTATAGACACATTCTCATTTTCCCCCTGACACCTTGATGTGTGAGAAGATGAAAGAACAGATGGCAAGCAGTGTAGAAGGAAGGAGAATTTTGGAAAGATATACTGCAGAACTGCAGTGACAGGGCCAGCGTCAGATGAAGAAGACCTGAAGAGGATGCAGATGGAGAATGCAGATTTACAACTAGTGCTAGAGTGGCTGAAGTAGAGTACTGTGCGACCTTCTTGGGAAGAGGTTTCAAGGTAAAGCTCTGTGACCCAGAGCTACTGGAGCCAGTTGGGCCTTTTTCGTTTGAGCAACGGACTACTGGAGCGTCAGTGGGAGACACCCAATGGCCTCAGCAAGTATTGGCAACTGGTGGGGCTGAAGAAGAGGAGGTCCGAGATCTTGGATAAATCTCATAACCAGATCACTAGTGGGCATCTGAGAGTGATGAAAACTGTAAGTCAGCTGTGACAGAGGTCCTGCTGGACTGGTATGTGGCAGGATGTTGAAGAGTGGTGTCGGGCCTGTGATGTATGCTGTGCCAAGAATGGAGCCAAAAAACGTGGTTGCACCCCACTTCAGCTGTACCAAGTGGATCCACTGATGGAAAGAGTTGCGGTGGATATTGCTGGACCTCTACCACTCACTGAAAGAGGAAACTGGTATATATGTGTCACAATGGACTACTTCACAGTGGCCAGAAGCCTATGCCATCCCTGATCAAGATGCTGCAACTGTTGTTTAGTTGTTAGTTGACCAGTTCTTCTTTCATTTTGGGATGCCAAAAGAGCTTCATTTAGATCAGGGTAGAAACTTCGAGTCTGCAGTGTTTCGTGAGTGCTGCAAGTTACTGGGGGTCAAGAAGACCAGGATGACCCCTCCAAGGCCACATTCTGGTGCGTTGGTGGAGAAATTCAACTGGACCCTGGGGCAAGAACTCGACAAGTACTGAGTAGAGGGACAAACGGAATGGGACCAGCAATTACCTGCGTTGCTGATAGCATATTGGTCTGCATCCCATGAGTCTACCGGTTACACACCTGCAAAACTCTTATTGGGCCAAGAGCTATGCTTACCCTTTGACTTGTTAGTGGGAAGACCACCTGGTGAAGAGCTGCCTACAGATACCTCCAGCTATACGAAGCATCTTCAGGAAAGGCTGGCTGAGGTACATCATCAGGTGCAAGAAGCTCTAAAGTTTTCAGGCGAAGTGATGATGAGCAAGTATGATGCCACGGCAAGTGAGATGAGCTTCAAGGATGGTGACCAAATTTGGTTATATTATCCTCAGCTGAAGAAGGGACCGAAGATGCAGAACCCATGGGACGAGCCTGTTTGACCGCCTATCAGACTTAATGTACAAGATTCGGGGAGGTAGGAAATCTCTCCCAATGGTGGTACACGTGAATCGTCTGTGGCAGTACTATGGGCTAATACAGTGCAGCTGGGATGTCTCCGAGGAATCAAGCTCAACCAAGGACGCTGAGGGGGACCAACAAGTGGAAGTACATGAGGATGGTTATCAGTTTCCCAAGAGAAGAGGGAATCAGGAAGAGGATCAAGACCTTCCAGGAGGAATGGACTGTGTTGAGGACCAGAGACGCTGTCGGAAACGACATAGGAGAAGGCCTGATAAGTGGAAGGATTATTTTGTGTATAGTGGGAGTAATGCTTGGAAAAAAAAATTCCATACGTCTAATTGGATATTAGGCGATATCGGATCGAGTGTTGCTGGTTAAACTGAAGGGAAATTTTTTTAATATTATACAAATTTATGCACCAATGGCGGAAAGCAGAGAAGAAGAAATAAACCAGTTCTGACAACCTGAACAAAGCAAAACAACAATGTAAGACTCATGAAATAATAATGATAATGGGAGATGTAAATGCAAAAGTGAGGAGAGGGAGGGTTCGAGATACAGTTCGTCCTTTTGGCCTTGGTGGCAGAAACGAAAGATGTGATCTATGGACTAACTGGTGTGCGGAAAACAATCAGATGATCGCGAACACTTGGTTCCGATTACACCCAAGGAGACTGTATACTTGGTAGAGCCCAGGAGATAATTATAGAAATCAAATAGATTATACAACAATAAATAAAAGATGCAGAAACTCAATTATAACTTATAAAACTTATCCAGGTGCTGATTGTGACGGTGACAATAACCCAGTGGTAGCAGTGGTAAGATTAAGATTAAAGAACATGCAGAGGAGAAGAGAACCAAAAATGAATCTAAAAGAACTGAAGAAAAAAGACGTAAAAGAACGATATAGCGTTGCAGTCCAAAACAGATACGAAGCACTTGCAGATGAGAATGACATGAATGAATTGGAAAACGAGTGGAAATGTTTACAAAGATCGTATGTGGAAGTAGCTGAAGAAACAATAACTAGAAAAGAAAGACGAGCAAGACAAGAGTGGATGACGGAAGACATACTTGAGTTGATGGAAGAAAGAAGAAAGTTTAAACATAGCAATGCAGTAAGATACATAAACTAAACAGAGAAGTCAAAAGAAGATGTTCTGCTGCAAAAGAAAATTGAATAAACTAACAGTGTGATGAGACAGAAGATTTGGCAACTAGGGATGTACAGATGATGTATGAAAAAATGAAAAAACTTACTGGAAGAGGAAGGTTACCTACAAGTGAAGCAATAATGAAGAAGAATGGTGAGATAACAATGGAAACGGAAGAAGTACTAGATAGATGGAAGGAGTATATCGAAGAATTGTTCAAGGATGATAGAACGGAGCAGTTAGAGCTTGATGTAGAAATGAATGAATGACCCTGGTATTGGTGAAGATGAAGTAGAGAAGGCAAATAGAAAAATGAAGGCAGGATAGGCAGTTGGAGAAGATGGTGTGGCAGTGGAGATGTTGCGTGCTCTGGACAGGTTTAGTATTAGAAAGATAACCAGCATTGCAAAATAAGATACACGATAGTGGAAAACTCAGTGACGGTATGTGTAAGTCAATATTTTTAACTATACCAAGGAAACCGGGAACTTTAGAGTGCAATAAACACAGAACTATAAGTATAATAAATCACATAGTAAACGTACTCTTAATGATAGTGCTAGAGAGAATTAGAGCAAAGATAAAGAATGAGATAGCAGAAGAGCAATAAGGCTTTACTGATGGAAAAGAAACAAGAAATGCTACATATATATATATATATATATATATATATATATACATAGGATGTTAAGTGAGAGAAGTATAGAGATGCAGAGAGATATTTGTGTTTTGTAGATTATGAAAAAACATTTGACCGAGTCAAACATGAAGATTTAATTGAAATATTGAAAAGTATTGGAGTAGATGGAAAAGACTTAAGAATTATATATAAGCTATGCTGGAATCAGAAAGCAGCAGTAAGGGTGGGAGCAGATCAGAGTGATTGGATAGATATAAGAAGAGGAGTAAGACAGGGGTGCATTCTATCTCCAGATCTGTTCTCCCTGTACAGCGAGATGATGATGAGATCAGCTGAAGGACGAGGATTTAATATTGGAGGACGAATTATGAATAATATAAGGTACGCAGATGATATGGTACTGACTGCTGACACTCAGGAGACACTTGAAGATATTTTGACAGTGGTGAAGGAAACGAGTTAAGAAAAAGGTCTGACAATTAATGTGGATAAAAAGGAAGTGATGGTAGTAAGAAGGCACAAGTCCCTAGGTGCAGTGAAAGAATGAATGATAAGATGATTAAGCAGGTAAGAAGATTTTGCTACTTGGGAAGCTACATTACGGAAGATGGTAGATGTAACGAAGAAATTAAAAGAAGAATATTTGAAGCAAAGAAGGCATTTCAGATGAGAAATATACTAAGTAACAGGCACCTTTCAATACGAACAAGAGTAGTAGTAGTTAAAACTTATGTCTGGTCTGTGCTGTTATATGGATGTGAAGCTTGGACTATTAGTAAAATGATGGAGATAAAGTTGGAAGCTTTTGAAATGTGGTGCTGGCGAAGGCTTTTGAAAACTTCTTGGACAGAGAGAATATCAAATGAAGGAGTGTTAAGGAAAATAGATATCAGAAGAGAATTATTGGCACACGTGAGAGGAAGACAGATGAGATTTTTAGGACATGTTATGAAAAGAGGAAAGATAGAGAACCTGAGTTTAACGGGAAGAGTCCTAGGTAGTAGAGCAAGAGGCAGGGGAAGAGGGAAGTATATGGATGGAATAGTAAGAACAGCGAGGGAAGGATACACGGCTGGACAACTGCTGCAAATGACAGAAAACAGAGAGGTGTGGCATTCCATGTTCGACAACGTCTGCAGGCGGCACACGGCACTACGGTAAGGTAAGGTGAGTTAGATGTTTCATTAGGATTAAGGATTATGGTTGTATATGTTGTGCAGTTTTGTCGGGACGACAAACGACTAGAGAGGGGGCAGTGTTAAGAAGCTCGATTGCAAGTTAGGTAGTCTGCAGAATTCTCCCTACTTCTTTTTTTTTTGTTACGTGTCAGAGTTGCTAGTTGGCCTGCTACTATGAGCATAGTTATTTTGTAAGTTGTACATTAATTTTATACTTTTCTCTCTATATTGTTTTATTTATGTGATTGTTAAATTATGCAAATTTATCTCAATTTGTATGCTAAATAATTTAATTTAGAGTATTATGCAGTGTAAGAAAACTCTCGCATGTTTTGGGTATCTCCGAGTTGAAAACTGTTGTAAACGTTGCTCCCTCGGGAATGCACGAGAACTTTGTAGAAGTAGATCACTCTAGAATATAGGATGTTTATACAAGGATGGGGAAGAGACTGGAGCAATTTCAGACGGTTTTCAGTTCAGTATGAGTGTAGTTCAGTGTCAGTGCAATTAGAGGAGTTTGTGAAAACAGTGTTGTTGGTGTGGCAGTGAAGTTGGTCAGGGTTTGTGTATCTTCGTTGCTTGTGAAAATAGTGAAGTTGGAAGGCATTAAGTGCAATTATTTGGAAAATAAATACAGTGGACTTAAAATGCCAGTTTTTTTTTTTTTACAACACCTGTGTTGTTGTGTTGTTGTACACGGAAAGGCTGCCTCTGGGAAGAACAACTCACTGGGCAATGTCCTTCCTATACTGATCTAATGCTATTGGAGCCTGTGGCAGTGTGGGACGGCAACGTAACAAGTTTCCGTAAGGATCGGATTTTAAGTAATCACTAACATATCACACACAGAATTGAGTGGACTACAAAATATCGCAAAATGATGCTGATACAGTATTCGGGTTGTAAAACTGAAATTAAATACTTTACTACGCAACAAATCGTCGTGGCAAAAGTTTGAACGAGTAAAAGTCTATAATTCTCACCTCGATCCAACTGGGTGATGGAAGGATACGAAAAGTAAAATTCAGGGCCTGGCCAACCACAACCAGCTGGTTGTAGTCAGTGCCTGAGTATCTTGTGGTGTTGCCTTCGATGGACTCTTGCCAGAAAGGTTCATATGGTAACGCCGTCACGTTTATTGTTGCGCCATGGAAACTGCAAAATATAATCCAATACTCTAAATGTAAGGAAACTGCAGGGCGATATGTAGGGTGGAAGTGTCTATTTATTCATTCTATGAAAATCGTATTGGTATAAGGCAATTACATATTATTCAGTCCAAGTAAAGGAACTGCATGACAAATTTTAAACATTGTTTATTAGTTGATTACTAATATTCGTTTCATTTAAATGACTGTTTATAGGCTCGATGTTCTCTTTAATTACATTTTCTGTAACATGTATACTGGAGCTAAAGTTATACCTCCTTGCATTAACTTGCCCTAGATTTTCAATTTTTTGCAGCATATTTCCCATACCTCAGTGGCAGAAAAATGCAATGCTATGGTTTTACGTCATTTCCATAGCACTTCCTCATGACTAGCACTTTCTAGTCATTAGTAACTTGAATACATTGCTTATATTTTTCCAATTTTGTAGTGGCCAATAATTTCGACAGAGTACATAAATATCCTACTTCAGTTTTGAAATGGCCAGTAATCTGGACACATTACTTGCTATATTTCTCCGTGAAAAGGGTGAGAGGTGTGAGACAGTGTAGACCTGTGGTGGGGGTCCAGGAGGCCACTTGCAGCACCCTGGCACCGTCCTGGCTGTACGGCAAGTGAACTAACATGCTGTACCTGCACGATATGTTTAAAGTTTTCAGACAGAATGGCTTATCTCTATTCCTTCAAAATTAAAAGGGTGTAATTTGTCATTTCTTGTAGCTAATGCATGGACAGTTTGATGTAATCTTTGGAAGAACTCTTGTGGTGAAAGGTGTCTAACAGGGGCTATAATATAACCCCTTGCACTAAGGAAAGCCATAACTAACCTCTCAGTCTGAACAGGGTCTCCTGAATAAAATTATCTGGCGGTAGCAAGGATGAACGAAAAAAAAAATAAATGAATGAAGTTAATTTCACTAACAGTCTGTTCATCACCTTGGGCCGTCATCTGGATGCTTTGGATGTTTTCTAGTAATAAACCTTTTCCAGTTTACTGCTACCATTGGAACACTCATGAGCCACTGTTTTTCTCTCGCCGAGACGAAGTCGTAGCCAGGGTTTTTCACCGTAAATAACCAGTTCCTCTACTGTGCTCATTTTAACTTGTTCTAAAATTGCCATCTCTCCATCTTAAATGCTAAGCTGTAACTAGCTATCAACACTGTAATATGCTGCTAGTCATGGCGAATGTCATAGATAGGATGTATAACTACAGAATTGTTATTCCGCCACTGAACTGTATGAAATAAGAGGCAAAAGAAATAAAAATATGGAACTAGTTGAAATAATGAAATGTTGTGAAAATATAGACTGCACAAGTAATAATATCATTAAGTGTTGTTCCTCGTTCTAGCCAACAAAACTCTGAACTAACAACTCAGCGCTGGACAGTGGCCTTATATTCAGTTTGGAAGTCTTGCTACGATTTCCTTGTACTCTTGGGAAAATCAGAGGGTTGGCAGAGACTATTACGCAGGAGGGTACCTGAGCCACCTATTACAGCGTCTGTTGTTTTGGAGGGACGGGGTAATTCTTGCAACCGCTAGATGATTTCGATCAACTTTGATTTTTTTTTTTTTTTTTTTACTACAGGGGTGAAATGCAGAATTCATCAAATCCTTCACAATGAAAACTTCTTCCAAAGCTTAAACTGTTTGGTTTTACTCTTGATTAAACGTTATGAGACATTATGGTTCTGAAGGTGTTAACATGATTATGTATACGTCGTTGCTGAAGCTATTTAAATGACACACAAGAACATAAGGTGTCCCATGCAAAACTAGTAAAGCACGAGGATCTACCTATTCTCTTGAGCCAAGAGGGATGCGACATAAATGACAATACACTTCGATTACGAAGCTGGCTCCTACATAATGATAGGGATTGACGTATGTTTGTGGCCGAGGTGTTCTTGGTGCGCTTGCCCATTGTCCCAGTTCCCACAGGCCAAGTGGGGGACAATCAAAACTATTGTGCGAGAGGAGGGGAAAGGGTTTCAGCTCGCGGCAGCTGCTTTTCATGATCATCAGGCAGGTGTCTGGGCAGCTTTTCTGGGGACAGCAATCTCGTGCATTATGGAATTTTCACTTTTTTTTATGGAATACCTGGGGCACAAGATCACTGTCACCAGGACACTGGCTTGACCTCCCTTCCTGTTACAAGCAAGGCTGGCATTATGGTATGGTACGGTACTGTTGATGTTTAGTCAAAATGTATGGTACAGAATTACTGGATGATGATATCTTCGAAGTGCGGTATGATACGATTCAGGCATGGAAAAATGGGCAAAATTCCGCACAGTACCGTCCGTACCCCAGGGGGCGGATGCACTAATGCGTCACGGTAAGGTAACCGTAAGGGCGCTGCCGCTACGGTCCCCGTACCATGGTCCGTGTTTTGCCATGCACTAACATTTCTCCCACCATCGTAAGGTGACCGTAAGGCTAAGGGCGGGGACGAACTCGCTGTGTTTGAGGGAATTTTCCCCGCTCAGTTTTTGATCCCTTTGGCCAATCACAATGCAGGATACTTCTCTGCCCAGAAGCTTCTGCCAATCATCGTGTTTGTTGAGACTCTCAGCTGACGTGAACTCAAAAACAAAACAGGGGACAGGCTTGAATGAAATTATATGAAGTGTTTGTCAGTTTTGGAAGTGCAGTGAGCAGAAAAGAGTATTCACATTACTACCAGCACAACTACTGCTGCATGTTGTGCAGCAGTACTGTATATTACTATTATTTTACAATACTGTACGTTATCTTCAGTATATTGTACAGCCTACTTGTATAGTTAAAATTACAGCTACGATACTACGACATTTATGTGCTTTGTGCAAAACTAAACTGACTGCTGTACACTGTACACTACTTGCATGATATGTCAAACAAAGCACCCTAGATAAAGCACCCTGGGATAAGAGCTCCAGCAAAAAAAAAAAAAAAATAAATTTGTGTATCATATCTTTTAACATTAACCTATCCTGACCTAACAACCAAAAGTAACCTGACCTATGGTAACTGAACAACCTAAGCTAAGCCAACCAACCTAACCTAACCTAACCTTAACCAAACAACTTAACCTTACCTAACTAAATAACCTAACCTAACAAGACTTCGCTGAAGAAACATAGCAGTCACAAGGTTACCAAAAAAAAAAAAAAAAAAAAGCCCAAACAAGCTAAATTTATCTAACCTTAACCTTGGTCAGAGTTTCACATACTGCTCTCAGTCATTCCTCACTTTTGCCAGGAAATACCGGATAATTCCTCTCAAACTCCCAAGAGATGATTACATCCCTCCTCGGAAGTTTTGAATAAATATATACTCAAGGGTTAATCTTAAAATTTTATGGCATTGAATTTAGTGGTTTAAGGGAAATTTTTGGTATGTTATGGGAATATTACTAAGATTTTGTACTTTTATGTGGGCATAACAATATTGTGTGAGGATCCAAATTTTGTTGCTACTCTTAGAAAGCACAAATCAAAAGCCAAAAACCATCAAATCTAATCAATATAACAGGCTTTTATGACTGTTTTGGCTTTTTTAAGTACTTCCCCCCTTGAAATGTCAAAATACCCCCTACCCTCTTCACCCAACTTAAACTCTCATATGCTAACATTAAAATTAAATTAGCCTAACCTAATAAATTAAACCAACTTAAACCAACCCAGTTCCAAAAATAAACTATCCTAACTTAAATAACCCAAGTTTAAAATAATACTAAGCTAAAAGTAACCAAAGCTTAACTCTTAAACTAACCTAATCACACCCAACACTCACATAACAGTAAATTAGCCAAACTTATGTTTAACAAAGCTAACCTTACCATTACTCAGTCCAAAAATAAACGAACCTTACCCAACAAAAGTTAGCCGAATCTAACCGACATTTAAACCAACCTAACCTAATTTTTAAACAAACCTAACCTAAACCAACACTAACATAAGCTTAAATTAGCCTAAATTAAACTAAACTAACATTACCATATCCCAAACCACAAATAATCAAACCTAACTCAACAAAACTTAACCTAATCAAACCTAACCTTGATTTTAAAATAACCAAACCTAACCTAACCTGTCTTGAAACTATATTAGTAAGGGGATTTTGTTGGAGGGGTTTGACCTATTAGGCTATTCTCCTAGGGGATCTTGCCTTGACAGCGTATACTACTGCACATTATACTACTGTACAGCACTACACCTTACACTATTACACACAAACCCAGGGGTTCTCAACCTTTTTAATCTTATGTACCCCTTGAAGTCTTTCAGTATTGGTCACGTACCTCTTACCCACGTAATTGAAAACCACAAACTTGGCCATGAAACCATTACCAGTTATTATGGCTGCAGTGTAGGCACATGACTTTGTAGCCGCAAGCAAAATCCATGACAAATTAGAGGAAAAAAATCAGACCAAATACACTGGAAACCATGAAGCAGATCTCAACGTACATAAGGGTGAGGGTATTGAGGAACGAGTGGTGAGTGGGTGACAGTGAGAGGCGAACAGTGCGTCTCAATTTGGTACCTGTTCGGTAAGCGTGAGGAAAGACGTGATCGATAGAAAACGAGCAAGGGTGACTACTGTATTATGGGTTTGCAAGGTTGTGTGACGTAGTCCAAGAGAGCCTTCTCTCAAATGACATAACACCAAGAGTTTCCTTGTTAACGTTGTCACTTAGTGTCCTGGTTCTAGTGGAGGACACATCTAGCCTAGCACATGTAGGCCACTTTCTACAAACAGGTTTGCAGTTATTCAAAACCGAAGTATTTTGAGAAACCTGTCACGTACCCCAAAAATTCCTCTCACGTACCCCAGGTTGAGAACCCCTGCACTAACCTAAGCATGAGGCTAAATTATACTAAGCTAACTTTACCATAACCCAAACCACAAATAAACAAATCTAACCCAACAAAAGTTAACCTAACCTAACCTATCTTAAAGCTATATTAGTGAGGGGATTTTGTTCTAGGGGCTTGACCTATTAGGCTATTCTCCTAGGGGATCTTGTCCTGACAGTGTACACTACTGCACATTATACTACTGTACAGGACTACACCTTATGCTATTACATAAGCTTAAATTAGCCTGAATTAAACTAAACTAACATTACCATAACCCAAACCACAAATAATCAAACCTAGCCCAAGAAAACTTAACCTAATCAAACCTAACCTTGATTTAAAATTAACCTAACCTAACCTATCTTGAAACTATATTAGAAAGGGGATTTTGTAGGGGCTTGACTTATTAGGCTATTCTCCTAGAGGATCTTGTCCTGACAGTGTACACTACTGCTCATTATACTACTGTACAGCACTACATAGGTGGTGGCGACCATCATCCACTCACTTGATGTAGTGCTGCCTACTTCTTCCTTAGCCTTTATCATTCTTTTTCTGTGCCTGCCCTCCTTTCTTCCTATTTCTCCTATATTTCCTGTCACTTCTTACTGCTTTTCTTTCCTTTAGAGGTGGCATTACATTGAGTGACAAGCCAAATGGTTTCCTGTAAGCCAAGAAACCATTTACAACGCTGGGTGGTAACCATATAACCAAACCATACGTGCTCCCTACGTGTCAACAAGTGGGTTGGTGGAGGGTTAGTGCCCCTCCCCGTAAAATAAATAACTCAAAGTCAAATGGCCACCCCTTACGGGATTATGGTGTCTGGCAATAGATAGATAGATAGACAGCACTACACCTTACACTATTACACACTAACATTACTGTATACTACTGTAGACTACATATAAAGCACACCATAATTTTCTATCAACCTAAAGCATACTTTAATACTGTAAAACACTATTGTACTCTACAGTACTACACAACACTGATGTGCACACAATACAGTAGAACACTAATGAACACTAATACTGAAACCACTAACTTGCACTAATGTACAATTCACCGCACTGTATAATGTTGTATTGCATCTCTATAAACTACCCAGTATAATTAAATAACTCATTTATGTAATGAGGAAAAATTTTGAGTTCCCTTCAAAATGAAGATAAATTAATAATTCAGTGTTTTCTGTTACGGCCAGAATATTAAGAAGACCTCGTTAAATAATTGAAGTAATTTGGTATTCTGCCACCACCCAGCAGTTGCCGGGAAAAAAAAAAGTATTAATGATATTAGTCCCGTACGATGGAAAAAGGGACAAAAGGCCTAAGGCAATAACAGGGTAGCGTGAGTATAATATACGAGAGCGTGGATTTTATAGATGAAACATGCCTTGCCGGCCACTCGGTCTTATGTAATACTCCCCAGAGGATTCATACCAAACACATACAAAAAGTATACTTATCTATATTGCTAACCTTAAATTACACAGAATGAATAGAACTACATTCAAGAATTAATTAATGGAGCATAGTAAGCAATAGTCTCCAATACACCAGAATATCTGAGAGAATGGAAGCTCTCTTCTCCACAGTTTATAACCCACCTGACTCACATAACACAGTACAAAGAATTTATTTAAGTGTGTACCACTACAGAGGCTCCTTGGGCTTTACATCCAACAGGATGCTGATTAATCTGCTCACAGATGATCTACTCGCCCAATACGAACACACACGTACATAAGAATTCACTCAACCCGACTGTGTTACAGAAAATTACATCAACAGGGGAAACTCCCATAAACCACGGTCTCAAAAGAACTCGTAGTGATACCCAGTCTACAACGTGTTACACAGTTTACTCTACTTTTAAAGAAATCATCCCTATTTTACCTGGGTTTCCACCATAGAACATATCTAGGTAATTAATCATAAGCCAAGAATAATACAGAATGCAATCTCAGCGCACACAGCGCTCTGCAATGACGAAGTAATACAACACTCCGCTTCTCACTCACTTATAACCAAAATATTACACTACATGAATAAAAAGCTTCCTAAGTGGACCAATCGACTTTGACGATACTGTGAATTGAAAGGGACTAAGTGGAAAAACGTGTAAGGGCTTTTGGCACTAGAGGCTGTGAGACTCGACGCACTGGAAGCACTGGACGCCGTGACACACACTGCTCCGCATGACGACGCAACATATCTGCGGACCGCCCACAACGAAGTTTAACTCAGGAGTCACATAATGGCATTGACAATATTATCAAACAACTTACTTTAAATACAGTTAGAACGACAACTAATTATGATGACGTATAAGGGAGAAATACCGTGAATGACTCGGAAACATTACCTGCGGAATTCCACCCACAATGAAGTTCAACTCAGGAGTGACGCTTAGTGGGCAGGAGGCAGGCCGCTCCCGCTAACACCCGCTACGTTTTTACTACCCGGTTCTGACTTCAAACAATTACTCTACAGTCTACTTGTTATATCATCGTTCAGGAATTTTGCAACAAGGAGTTTACGCAGTACTCCACTTATAAAAAATGACTTAGGATGATTTAAATTTTGTGGCATTAACATAGGTCTAACAATTTAAAAACGATGCCTAAAATCACGCATTGACACAATTTCTCTTTGTTTCGCCCCGGCACTGGCTTACAACTGATGTCTGTGCCAAATAAATTAATTTTCGCGGTTAACTATGGCAATAATCAATAATCAGACTTTACTTAAGTTCTTAGACATCATTATTTAGTACAACAAGACGACAAACACAAACTCAACTACAAAATTCTGAATTCGAGGTGTAAATACGACTCATCGCCAATTTAAATCTCAAATTAACTTTCTACGCCTCTTTATCGAAACCAGACATGAATTTGCACGTCCACTTGCTCCACACGATCCACTTACTTCCCTACTACCCTTTAACTAAATCAAGCCCAAAAAATGAATTACAAAGTCCACTTCACATACATTGCATCATCTTAACAGGGTCCAGAATTACTCTTATCACGTACATAACCTAACGTAAATTACATACATTATATACTTATACTAACTTATATTACTCTTATACTATTTATACCATATGCAAGAAATATGGCATTACATTTACATAAGAGAGAATGCTTAATTCATTTCCGAGTGGCTGAATTATATGGGAGACATTAAGGGTGGTCGGGCCCACCCTTAGCGGCGATCGTAACTCCGGCTCCCACATGGTCTCCGAAAGTGTTTAGTGCATGCCAACTTCCGATGCCGCTCCCTTTTCTCCCGCAACTGCGTTAGTACATCCGGCCCCAGGGGCGGATGCACTAATGCGTCCCCGTAAGGTACTCGTAAGGGCGCCGCCGCTACGGTCCCCGTACGATGGTCAGTGTTTTGTCATGCGCTAACATTTCTCCCACCATCGTACGGTGCCTGTACGACTAAGGGCGGGATGAACCCGCTGTGTTTGGGGGATTTTTCCCCGCTCAGCTGATGATCGCTTTGACCAATTACAACGCAGGATACTTCTCTGCCTAGAAGCTTCAGCCAATCATCGTGTTTTGGTGGCTGACTCCCAGCTGACGAAAACTCAAAAGCAAAACGAGGACAGGCTTGAAAGAAATTTATTAAATGTTTGTCAGTTTGGGAAGTGCAGTGAGCAGAAAACATTACTTACATTATTACTACCACAACTACTGCTGCAAGTTTGCAACAGTACTGTATCCATCTATCTGTCTACTGCCAGACGCCTTAATCCCATGAGGGATTACCTTCAGTACACTGTACTGAGAAGGTGGATGGAGTGGTTGGTGAGTGGGGTGTGCCTGCAGAGATGGATGAGAATGGCAGTGCTTTAGTGGACATTTGTGCTGGGAGGGGGTTGGTGATAGCCAATACCCTCTTCAGGCACAAAATGATCCATAGGTATACATGGCGAGTGGTGAGAAGAGAGGACGAGGGAATGAATGAACGGAAGGCAATGATTGACTATGTGTGTGTGGATGAAAGGATGAGAAGATGTATAATGGATGCAAGAGTATATAGAGGTTGGGGGAGTGGACTTTCTGACCACCACTTGGTGGTGGCCAGAATCAGAATCCAAACAAGATGGAGGAAGAGAAGAAGGGAAAGACACGAGGAAGTATTTGTTACAAGGAGGGTAGAAAAGTTACAAGAGGATGGAATAAAGGCCGAATATAGAAGGGAAGTGGAGGAACGATTGGGTAAATATAGATTGGAGCAGATGGGGGACGTGGAGGGTGTGTGCAAGGTATTCACAGAAGAAATCTGTGCAGCATGTGAGGTGGTGTGTGGGGTGAAGAGGAGACGAAAGGGGGTTCAGGGAACAGCATGGTGGACCGAAGAGGTGAGAGAGGCTGTGGCACAAAAGAAGAAAGCATATAATGAGTGGATAAGAAACAGGGGCAACGAAGAAGCTGAGAGACGGACAAGAGAGTTATATGTAGTGAGGAGGAGAGAGGTGAAAAGATTAATAAGAGAGAGTAAGAAGAGAGTGGATGAGGAATTTGGAAGGAATTTGAGTGCAAAGTGGAGGGACTGTAAGAAAATGTTCTGGAAGGAGGTAAAGAGAGCTAGACAGGGTGCCAACGAAGGCAGTGGGGTTGTGAAAGATAAAAATGGTAGATTACTAGTGGAGAAGGGAGAAAAAGTAAACAGATGGAGAGAACACTTCAATGAACTGTTGAACATAGAGAATGAAAGTAATGCAAGTATCAGCGGCTGGGGAATGGCAGGGAGAAGGAGGGTTGTGAGAAGAGAGGAAGAAATCAGGAGGATGGAAGTGGTGGAAGCAATGAAGAAAGTTAAAATGGGGAAAGCCCCAGGAATTGATGGAGTGTGTGGTGAAATGCTGAAGCATGGGGGAGATAGTAATAGAATGGATGTGGAAGGTGTGCAGATTGGCTTGGGAGGAGGGTAGAGTCCCGGAAGATTGGAAGTCAGGTATAATTATTCCTCTGTACAGAGGAAAAGGGGAAAAAGCAGTGTGTGGTAATCATGGGGCATTTGCCTTCTCAGTGTAATAGGAAAAATATATGGTAGGATACTTATTGACAGAGTTAGGGAAATTACTGAGGAATTAGTTGGAGAAGAACAAGGAGGTTTTAGGAAGGGAAGAGGTTGTGTAGACCAGATATTCATTCTTAGATCCGTAGTGGAAAAGTTTCTAGAGAAGGGCAAGAAGTTGTATGCAGCCTTCATGGATCTGGAGAAAGCATATGACAGGGTGGATAGACAAGGTTTGTGGAAGGTATTAAGAATATATGGAGTGGATGGGAAGTTGTTGAAGGCAGTGAAGAGTATGTATGAGGGTGCTAAGGCTGCAGTGCTTGTGGATGGCAAACTGAGTGAATCTTTCCATTTGAAGGTTGGATTGAAACAAGGATGTGTCATGTCTCCATGGTTGTTCAATCTGTATATGGATGGGGTTATAAAAGAGATACAAGGTCGGGCAGTGGATGTTGGAGTGGCCCTAGTGAGAGAGGGCAGTGTGTGGAAACTCCCTGTACTGTTGTTTGCAGATGATACTGTGTTGTTGAGTGAAGACGAAGGGGAGCTGCAAGGCTTGGTAGATGAGTTTGGGAGAGTGTGTAAGAAACGGAATCTAAAGGTGAATGTGGGGAAGAGTAAAGTGATGGTCTTCGAGAGAAGTGAAGCCAGTGAGTGTACAGTGAGATTGGATGGGAAGGAAATGGAGAATGTGAGTGAATTTAAGTACTTGGGCAGTGTGATGAGTAAGGATGGTAGTCTGGAGGGTGAAGTGCTCGAAAGGGTACAGCAGGGAAGGAAGGTTGCTGGTTCGTTGAAAGCAGTGATAAGAAACAGGGAGGTGAGCATGGAAGTGAAAAAGTTGTTACATGACAGTATTGTGATACCAACTCTGACATATGGAAGTGAAGCTTGGACCCTGTTGGAAGGACAGAAGTCAAGAGTGAGAGCAGTGGAAATGAGTTATCTGAGAGGAGCATGTGGAGTCACATGGAGAGACAGACTAACAAATGAGGAAGTGAAGGAGCGTTGTGGTGTGGTTGAGGACGTGATGGGAAGCTTAGGAGAAACACGTTAAGGTGGTTTGGGCATGTGGAGAGGATGGAGAGTGAAAGATTGACGAGGAGAGTGTATGTGAGTGAGGTGGAGGGGGCAAGAGGAAGGGGGAGGCCGAGGATGAGATGGAGGGATGGAGTGGAGAGGTATATGAGAGAGGTGGGTGTGAGTTGGGAGCGTGGTAGTGAAATGGCAGGGGACAGAGTGACATGGAGGCGATTTGTTTGTGGCCACCCCGTTTGGGATTGAGGCGTCTGGCAATAGATAGACAGACACTGTACAGACTGAATTACTCGTATAGTTAACATTACAGCTTTACAGCACTACTACGTCATTAATATGCATTGTGCAAAACTAAACTGACACTGCTGTACACTGCTGTACATGGTATGTCGAAGAAAGCATCCTCAATAAACCACCCTGGGATATAAGCTCCAGCAAAGAAAATAAATTTGTATTTTTTATTTGTTTAGTAGTAACCTTTCCTGACCTAACAACATAACGTAACCTGACCTAAGGTAATTGAACATCTAAGCTAAGCCAACCAACCTAACCTAACCTAACGTAAACTTAACCGAACAACTTGACCATACCTAACAACCTAACATTACCTAAATAACAACCTAACAAAACTTTATTGAACAAACATAACAGCCACATCAAACAAGCTAACCTAAGCCAAAAATAATAATCTTAATGTGACCTAACAAGCTAAATTTATCTAACCTTAACCTTGGTCAGAGTTTTACATACTGTTCTTGGTCATTCCTCACTTTTGCTAGAAAATACTGGATAATTCCTCTCTAACTCCCAAGAAGGGATTACACCCCTCCTCGGAAGTTTTGAATAAATACACTGTATACTCAAGAGTTAATCTTAAAATTTTTTATTGCATGGAATTTAGTGGTTTAAGGGAAATTTTTTAGTATTTTATGGGAATATTACTAAAATTTTGTATTTTTGGGGGAGCATAACAATTATGTGAGGATCCAGATTTTGTCCTTACTCTTAGAAAGCATAAATCAAAAGCCAGAAACCAGGAAATCTAATCAACATAACAGGCTTTTAGGACCATTTTGTCTTTTTTAATTACTTCCCCCCTTGAAATGTCAAAATTCCCCCTGCACTCTTCACCCAACTTAAAATATATGATATCTCAACAGCCTAACCCAATAAATTAAGCTAACTTTAACCTACCCCATTCCAATAATAAACTATACTAATTTAAATAACCTAAGTTTAAAATAATCCAGTCTAAGCTAAAAGTAATCAAAGCTTAACCTAATTCTTGAAGTAACTTAATCAAACCCAAAACTCACCCTACATTAAATTAGCTTAACCTAAGTTTAACAAAGCCAACCTTACCATTACTCAGTCCAAAAATAAACAAACCTTACCTAAAAAAAATAATTAATCTAACAAACATTTAAACTAACTTTCCTTAATTCTTAAACTAACCCAAGCTTAAATGAGCCTATATTAAACTAAGCTAACCTTACAATAACCCAATCCACAGTAATGAAACCTAACCTAACAATAATTAACGTAATCAAATCTAACCTAACCTTGATTTTAAATCAACCAAACCTAACCTATCTTAAAACTATATTAGAAAGGAGACTTTGTTGTAGGGGCTTGACCTATTAGGCCATTCTCCTAGGGGATCTTGTCCTGACAGTGTACACTACTGCATAACACATCATACTACTGTACCGCACTACACCTTACACAATTTCACACTGACATTACTGTATACTACTGTTGGCTACAACATTGAAGCACACTGTGATTTTCTAGCAACCTAAAGCATACTTTAATACTGTAAAACACTAACCTAACCTAAAACTAACCTAACACAAACCTAACCTAACCTAACACTAACCTAACATCAGAAAGGGGGTTTTGTTCTAGTGGCTTGAGCTATTAGGCTATTCTCCTAGGGGATCTTGTCCTGACAAGTGTACACTACAGCACAACACATTATACTACTGTACAACACTATACCTTACACTATTACACACTAACATTACCGTATACTACTGTAGGCTACAACATGAAGCACACTATATATAATTTTCTATCAACTTAAAGCATACTTTAATACTTGAAAAGACTAATATACTCTACAATACTACACACTAATGAACACTAATACTGAAACAACTAATTTACACTAATGTACAATTCACCGCACTGTATATTGTTGTATAGTATCTCTATAAAATACCCAGTATAATTAAATAACTCGTTTACACGAGAGAGTGCTTAATTCAGTTTATTTCCGAATGGCTGAAAGATACGGGAGACTTAAGGGTGGTTGGGCCCACCCTTAGTGGCGATCTTAACTCCAGCTCCCATAAGGTCTCCGAAAGTGTTTAGTGCACGTCATCTTCCGGCGCTGCTCCTTTCCCCCCCGCCCGTAACGAGTTACGGGACCGCAACTGCGTTATAGTAGTACAAACTCAAACTGGCGCGTTGGGTGGGGCAGGACCCTGTGTACAGTGATGCTAAGTTTCCCAAACCCGCAATGTGAAACGGCTGTTATATTTGTAAAAGGCTTCGCAAATAAGGTAAACACATATGAATACAATTTCAATGCATGTATTATAATACTGTATATGGAAGAACAGAAACCTTATTACGCATAAAATATTTATAAGGCAATACAGAAACGTGGCAGTGTCGCACCGCTGCCCAGGTGTTGTTACGGTATTTCTCGGGAATATATTCTCCCGTATTTAATAGTGAATGGTAACATGGTAAAATCCGCCTCGACACTGGCAACGCGCGACATGGGGGACTTCACTAACACGCCACTACACACATGTACTTAGAACTGGGAACTGGAAGAAGTGAAAAAATAATATGGCTTTTCTAGGCTTTACTTACAAAATAGTATTTACAAAAATCTACAAATAACTCTGAGGTAATTCCCACCTCATTTCACTTCACGTGCAAATGTGCCAAAAAACCGCACATACACGTCTACTCTTAAGTCACTTGAATACTAACACTATTTTAATAAAGCAAAGCCAGTCTTGTAAAAAATCACTAGTGCTGTTATATATATAGCACTCTTTACTCACTCATATATATGAAATTTCACTGTTACATCAGTATAAGAAAAACACATTTAAACATTAAAATCTTAACTCCTTCCGTTTCTAACTAGGAGTCCTTGTACTAGTCCCAGACGACAGACAAATAAAATAGCACTGCCAGTCGGTTGTACCCGCGGTTACACAAGCATGTACTTTTTCACTTACTACCAGTAGTGCTCCATTGCTGACTCCTGGAACTTTACTTCTCAGCTATACAGCGACGTCTCTGCACCAGGCTACGTCGGGCTGCGTCACCTGCCTCACTGTTCACTAGGGCTCTCCTCCAGGCTCTAGTCTGAACTGAACTCTCTAGCCCTGTCTGGCCTCAGAAAGTTGCCGATGTTCGCTAGCGGGCATGGGTTGCGAGGTGGGTGATGACTTCACCCACTCATCCAACGCCGTCACCCACATCTCACCTGCTTCACCCGTTGCCGAGCCGGACCAGATCTGCAGACTCAGCGCACGCTCCCACGATCGGATAACGCCCAACCAGCAGTCTTGTGCATAAACAAATTGACCAACACCACCTGCACCACTCCTCTCTCTCTATCTCTTCCTCCTCCTTCCTCCAGTTATCTCTTTCTCTCAACCTCTCTTCCTTATTCCATCTCCCTATTGCCCACAGCTGTACACAGAATCCATCGAACCCCTACTCTTTCCCCCCTGTCCGCGTTTCATCCTAAACTCACGTCCGGCAGGCGGTGTCACCTGCACACCTGTCACAGCTGTGTCTTCTTACACCTGCCCGAGGGGATGCATGTCGGCTTCCCGACATTTCTCCCCCCAAAGATGAAGTCACACGTCCTCGTCGTGAGTTGGGCATGGCGGGGTTCTGTGCACGTCGACGTCTGAGTATGGACTCTAGTCTGCAACATTTACACCCACAGCCAGTGATGTAACACTTATAAAGGATATATGCGGACAGGAGAACCAGAAAGAGAGCTATCCCAGCATGGACATAGTACCTGAAAAAGATGGAAGAACCGAAGGGTTTGAGAGGTTCAATCAACTGCAACTGACTCTGATATTTAAGTAGGTCATCCAGAAACAGAGGAGTAATGTTAAGGTGAGGTCCTAAAATGGGTAAGTCCTTTATAGCTGTAAGTTCAGCATGGGTGAGTGAGGTACTGAGGTTTGGGAGATGGGGTTAAACAGTGAGCTTAGTTTCTATAGCAAGAGTTGCATAGGCAGGGAGAGTCAGGGCCTCACTGTGGGCACTACAACCATCTCCCAAGACCAATTTCCCTACTCCCTTAACAACTTGCACTGTCTTCCGTATGGGGTTCACAGCACACTTCAACGTGAAATACAAAGACTGGGCTGTGGAATAGCACCAGTAATTTCTCAGCTTCACAAAAACTGGACTAAATGAAGTTAGGATCTCTTTTCTACAGAGCCTAGTGGCATTGTCTTTGTTAAGAAAAGAATCACTCTCACAAGATGGGGTCGCTACATGATAGACGGATCCCAAAGGTTCACAGATCACCAAGTCCTGGTGGTTCCTGCAACTGGCGAAATCTTGAAACAGCACATAATGAAGGCGGTCTTCTGTGAGAGCAAGGTAGTTATACTGGTGGAGTACTCTCACGTAGACCTCCGCGGCAGGCACACTGTAAGGAAGTGAGGTGATCCTAAAGATGTCAAATACATCAGAAGGGTCACCCAACACTGGTATTAGTAACTAAAAGCACACAGCTGACATGTAACCTCGAGGTACAACTTTGATGATGTCACGGTACAGTGCTAGATATTCTGGCCTCACTGGGAAAAGTAAACCTGGCTCCTTGAGTGATATATTCCCCAATAACTCCAACAAAATTTCGTTAGGGACTATATCTAGACTCAGCCTAGCCTGGAGCATCTCTTGCATACCCAACTTAATTCTAAAATGATCAGCTATGATGTCAGACAGGGCAGTTGGAGGTTGAACAAAGCCTCATACATCTTCACTTCATTCTCCAACTCTAAGGTCTTCAATGAATACAGCCGTATAACACTGTAAGAAATATTGGCTGCCCTCTGTATCTTCAACAGTGCCGCCTGCATATGCGACACGTCGCGGATTGTTGCATTCAACACCTTGGAATGAACATTTAATACTGCCCTCTCCTTCTCTGACATCGTCTCAAGGCTCCCTAATCTAGCATGGATGTCATCAACCTGTTGCTGAGTAGCTGTTCCAAACAAAACATTGGCAAACTGCCCCAATATGTCAATCGCACCCCGTTTGGAGCGACGATTCCATGGATGATCTGACATGAGATAGTCCATATAATTGCTCAAATCCTGATAGCGAGTATCAAATTCAGCTTGAAATGCATGCACAGTAGTCAGTAATGAAGCAACTAGAGCGCTGCCATTATCCATGTGGCGTATATTCCACAATATGGCATCACTCAAGTCGCGAGCAACATGCAAAGGTTGGAACAGCTCCTCCTTATCAAGTACAACTGGAACTACATAGTTATTGCCTGTAACCATCAAACGACCCGCAGGTGAAAACACCAATCCCAAGTTGTCAGGTGTCTCCTCTCGTGGTCCTATCGATTCCAATTGGGATGGGCGCACCCAAACCCAAGCAATCATCTGCAAGAGATTTGTAAAACTATAACCACAAGTTCACCTGACTATCATTTATTCACTTAGTAAAAACTACACGTGTCCTGTGTTGTCCTCAGTCACTTCAGTCTGTGTTTCTGTCACACCAGGTGCCTCTACTTGTGCAGTCTGATACTCAATAGGTCTATCCATACACAACGGGTAGTCCGGGACACTAGAATGTGACCGCAGATCGTATCTACAAGGTGGTGGGAGGTGAGGTGTGGTATGGTGTGAAGGTGAGGGAAGCTGGCCTTGACACTCGGCGGTGGGTTGCCGCGAACTCACACTCGCCGAGTTGCCAGTTACACCATTACCTGTAGCCTGACTTACTTGTGCAGGAGGCAAACTAAAGTCAATTACAGGCCCTGGGATACTTTCTCCCTCATTCTCCTCACTTGCACCTTCCCCTTCATCCCCAGTCTCTCCACCTTCATGAATAGGATAAGCCATTCTTGCATTACGATTTTGTTTTTTCGTAACACACTCCTCCTTGACCACCTTCACCTTGTCAGTGTGTAAAGTGGTTACTTTCCCTCCTTGTATAGGACGAACCTTGATAACTACATCATTTACCCGATCAACTACACGATAGGGTCCTGAAAACAAAGGTTGCAATTTCCTTGCCACTCCCCTGGCAGGAACAG
>JAGKTI010011561.1:9430-26154 GCA_018397915.1 Birgus latro | reverse complement strand
TCCTGTGCACCAGTACCATTAACTCCTGTGCACCAGTACCATTAACTGTGCACCTGAGGGCATAGTGAAGAATCAATCAAATTTAAGCGTGCATAAGACTGCTTGATTGTATTTTTAACCTTTACTCAGGTAGTTACTAAAATTAACAATGACCCTTTATTTATTATTACCACCTATGATCTTCAAAAGGAAAAAAAAAGAATTATGTTCGTCCCCGCCCCCGTCAAAGAAAGGAAAACAAGAGCTACATTAGTGTTGAATTACAATTATATTTATACAGCACACCCACAGACATACTCGTATACTAACGGTGATATTACTACAGGCTTATTTTCCTCTAACATAACTGGTCCCCTCCCACAACTTCGGTGCATGAAGATCGATGAACCTTAGTTATGGGTTTAGTTATGAGGTAAGAATGAGTCTCCATGGTTACTAATTTAATCAATCCTCCAGTGTAACTACGATTTGCCGTAAACTGATTTGAAAGGGATTTTTGTCAGGCATAAATAAACACACTACAGTGTCGCAGAGTTGACGGTAAGGTCACTACAATACGACCTTTTACAGTAATACTCGCGCTCATGAAGCTATAGGAGAGTTGTATCTAACACCTCCTGTTCGAAATGTCTATCTTAAGTTAAAGCAAAAGGTATACAGCTGGGAAAATAAAATACTAAAAAGATATTCTGAGATTCATTGGGCTAACCCCTTCAGCCTCAGTGTCATCTCCTTCTCACCACCAAACGTTTTTCTTCATTTTTTCTTTGGAAGAATCTTCAGTATTATGGGGCGTTGTAAAGGTCCATGTGTATTCCAGTGGTTCACGATGTAATTGTTAGGGGGCCATGGAAGTTTCGTAAGTATTTGGAGTCAAGCTTGTAAAAAAATCTTTCTTGCATCAACCGTCATTTGTAAAGCACTTCCAGGAGCACTGGAAGAATAAGCCCTGGGATTTTAAAGTGAACCATTTGGCAATGACAAACTGGGGGATTTTTTCGGCTGTGAACTGGTTGCAGTCTTATCAGAAATCTGGCTGTGCTGTTGCTTCTGATACCTTTGCCTACTTAGCTCTGGGAAGAAGAAATTTCATATATGCTAGAGTCATACTGTTTGCAGATAATCGCCTTTAAGTGAACGATGACGTAGGCTGTGCCCCTACTGTGACCTATCAGTTAAATCCCATTTATTCGCATAAATGCAATTTCGTCTTCAATATTTGCTAATCATTTATTTAATGTCCTTTTATGTCCATGCACTACGTCCTTAAATATAACTGCTTGACTTGTTGGAGCCTCTTACCAAATATGTTCATTCAGACGTCAGGGGTCTGTTTGGTTCCTTAATGAGAGATGGAGGTGGTGGCACTGGAAGCTATCGTTTTCTGATGAGGAGCCACAAGCCAGAAAAGGTTGGGAACCATTGGTAAAGACTCATTGCTGGGAAAGCTATCTGTTTTGCATAATCTGCGTCAGGAGGTACTAGCAATAAGTGAATAAATAAAAAAAAAGTGAAGGACGTCACCAGGCTGAAAGGTCTAAGCATTATTATACCTACTGTACTTGCACAAATCTAATGACACCTTCGCAGGGAGAGGTATAGTTATAAACGCAATCTCTAGTGTCTCACCGCTCATGTGACTAATGCCATCCTACACATCACCACCCACCCAGGACTTGCTTACAGATTAAACTCTTATTACTCTGACATAGGCGAGGACCTGTGACTTGATACTGACAAAACTCACTAGTGTCTTCATCAGTGCCATGTAATATATTGTGTGAAGCTGTGAGAAGATCAAATCGATTGTGCTAAATTTATGATAGACTGTTCATTATCCCTTTTCCGGGAATGTCTCTCCTGTTTTTGTTTTTTTTACTTCCTTCCTTTTTCTTCGTTTTCTCCTTTCACTACGTTTTCCGTCCTATTTCAGTCTCTCTCTCTCTCTTTCTCACACACACACACACACACTCACAGAATCTGGCATCTTTGTGCTAGCTTACAACCTGGCAACTTTTGATACACTGTAAGCAATTTACAGTCACTTGCTGCCTGATAACTGATGTTCCTTGACAGCTTTAATACTCAGTTTCTATCTCGCACAACTGTTTCAGCTTATCAGTAGCTAAGATCTCGTCCACACCAAATGCTTGCTGGCGTGAGTGGTGCAGGTGGGAATTCTGCATCGCTGTAATATATAAGAGTGGCCCCAGTGGACGCGGGCGGGTGCGGGCGAGAATTTCTGTGGGTTACATTGATGCAGCTCTCCCGCCCACGCTAGCTAGCATTTGGTGTGGACGCAACCTTAGACATTCTCCAGGGCATCAGTTTTAAAGATTAAGTAGCCTATCAGTCCTGTGAAACAAGATGAGTATCCTTTTTTGCCACCTCGCGTTATGCCGTTTTTTGAAATTCAGCCTGTGTGTGTGTGTGTGTGTGTGTGTGTGTGTGTGTGTGCTTTAAATCCACCAAGGCTATTTGAAGGATTTGAAAGAAACTTCCCAGGTGAGCTCGTGTGGTTACTGAGAAGGTCCTCCACTATATTGACAACATTTTTTCATCCTTCATTTTTCGGGGGGGTCAGCCATCTCACCCAATTAAAAATTCTTGAAAACAGTGAAAGGAGGACTGACATGGCTTTCATATCTTAGTCCACGTTTTACAATGGACTCTCATCACTCAATATTTGGGAAGCGTGATCCCCCAGTGATTCTTTGGTGAGTCAGCACCCCCTCCCAAAATAAAACCTGCCAGAAAGAGGGGGAAGTGAGACATATCACAGGACTGAGAATGCAGTTTCCATGTTTTCTCTGAACGCACGGGAAGCGCCCGCATATTTACTTTATATTACCATTTCTGACGCACACGTAGCTTGTTAATATTGCTTCAGAAGAAAAGTTTTCACCAAGATATATGAAATTACTGATATTATTTCACGACTTTAATTATTGGAGGCAGATGCAAGCAATGAATCAACACTCTAGACCCGATCTGCTTTTTTTTTTCATGTGTCCTACTCTGGGTATAGGCTTTATGGGCCGTTCCCTGAGGCCGATCAGCCCTCCGACGTATCACACACCTCTACCTGTCACCACTATAGCGCTAACACCCACCGTTCATACTGTACATGCTTGGGTTCTCGCACAGGACTGATGTGTTGGTTATTAGCAGGGGTATTTTTGCAAGTCGGTGGATCTTAGAGTACGGTAGTTCGGTAAAGTCAGTTGACCCATAAAGCACCTCCACCAGATGCTGTCTCGTGTGTTGTGGGGACGGCTTAGCGTTACCAGTGCTTAACTTGTATCATTGATTCACTTCTTACTCCCATTGCCGCAACCACTCCCACATCACCAGACAGAGAAGTCCTCACAGCAAATAACATCAGTCGAGTACCTAGTGGAGGGCTACGAGCATTTGCGGATGTTATATATCAGTTATGAAGAACCTTGGAAATGATGTGCAGCCGTAGTATGTTTTTTTTTTTTTTTTATCCTGCACTGACCCACATGGAACAAACTGCAAAAGGTCGAAAATCTGGGCCAGGCAAAGGTAAAAAGCATATACTAGTACAGGGGTTAATGAAGGTTGTATCTAACACTATCAGATGGAAAATTCTCTCCTACGATGAGTTAAGTCTGTAATGGCAAGAATAATGTTAAAAAGACGGCACTGTGCTGAAGGGGGTCAAGCTGTGTTTATATCTGGATGTGTATGCTTCCGTCTACACTCCTACTGAGGCCCAGCTATAGTGAATAATGTGGATATGATGGAACGAAATTTCTAATGAGAACTGGCTTCTATGGAGTATTATACGCCTTATTCCCGTTAGAGGTGACCACGAGTGTATCCCCTGTATGTCTTCCTGTCCTCTGCCATCTGGTTACCCTCCCTCCAGCTCAAACACCCCTCTCTCCACTACATCCCTCCATATCATTTTTGGTCTCCTCTTCCTCCTCTCTCGTTCCACCTAACATACCTTCTGCTATGCGATCATTTTCTATCCTCTCCACATACCAAAATCACAGAGAATGTCTCTGAACGTCTTCAATCGTATTCAGATAAACACGCTCCGTCAATTCCTCATTTTTCCGTCTGTCTGTCTTTCCGTGAAATTCCACATGCTCAAGTAACTCATTTCTGCTGCTCTGACTCTTGCCTTGTGTCTCTCCAAGAGGGTCCAAACCTCTTAATCATAAAAATAGGATACTTTATATGTAAGGCTCTCGAAAGTATAAATCGATCCATGTATTCTAGAGGACAGACTGGATGTTCTCCAGGTCAGTTACACCTGGATAAGTTTCGAGCGTCCTCTGTCCACAAAATACTGGCTGTGCATCTTGAGTTAAGCCCTGACACGTTCATTTTCCCCTAGTTCATTTTCTTACCATGTAATTCTTCCTCCGGCACCCCTTCCGTAAGACTCAATGGCAAGTCCATACTGGTGTTTTCCTTGTCAGTTACGAGCTGCTTATCTTCGTTAACATGCAAGTAGAACAGCCAGCATAAAGACTTCAGCTTAGCGTAGTGAAAATTTTCAGGATTGACTAAGGAGTTGACTTATTGTATTTGAAAGCCAAAGGACAGGGTCAAATGGCAGTCAGCTTATGCAGTGTTGATCCATTTTAACCATAAGCGGTATGGAAAAGGTTAAATTATTAGATTTTAATTTTAAGAGGAGTCAAACAAAGGTCAAGGTCATAGTGCAAGATCAAAGGTTCGACCTCCCTATAACTCAAACAGTTTTAATTCGATTTGGATCAAGCTTGATGGAAGGCTTGAATGTTAGGCAAGAATTTGACTTTGAGAACAATAGGTCAGTGGATCAAGGTCACAGGGAAAGGTCAACTCAATTTTGATTCAGTTTGATCCAGACTTGGTAGAAGAGCTGAGGGTTCCAGCAAGGATAAAGAAATTTTGCGAAAATCAGTCGAACGCAGAGGTCACAGGGCAAAAGCAATGATCGGCCCTTAGATCTAACCAACTACACTGTGCTGGTGGTGCACTCTTTGATTGGTGTATATTTTTTCGTCCTCCTTTTTATTTAGTATTTTTTGATAGTGCAGTTAGAGGAAATGTGGCAATTCTGGGTAAAATTAACGAGAGAGACGGGCAGCAGTGCAGTAGCTACTCGGCCATTCCCTTAGGCTCGGCTCTCGCAACAACCCACTGGACTAATTTGGGCCTCGCATTTCCTGCCAGAGAAATAGTGAAGCTTCGTGTCTGTCCCGACCACCTCCCTCAGCCTCACCCTCGGCACAAACTACAAGGTTTTAGACACGTTAATTAACCTCAGATTCTCACACAGCTTTATCTCACGCCGAAATTGATAATACTGAACTGGCAAGTGTGGGTAACAGCTTACTGGAGAGGTTTGATGAACTGACAGGATAAACGGGATATGCAAAGACACGAGGAACCTTCAATACATCAGCTTGCAGCACGAGAGGGTTTAGCTGCGTTGATTAAGCTCTGAGTCTAACGTTTTTATATCAAAGGTTAGGCACGTTGATTAAGCTTATGTTCAAACACTGCTTTATCTCAGTGGGTTTAGCCACTTTGATTAAGCTTAGATTTAAAGTCTCTCAAGGATTTATGAGTAGCCTCGTTAAAGAAGCTCAGATTCTAACACTGCTTTACCTCGAAAGGTTTAGCCACGTTGATTAAGATCAGATTATAAGTGTCTCAAAGGTTTAGCTACATTGATTAAGCTCAGATTCTAACACTCCTTTAATTTATCTCACATAATAGGACTGACGATACTGAATTGGCAAGTGTGAATATCAGCTCACTGGCTAGGTCTGACCAGTTAGTAGGATTAAGATCCGTATTTTAAATTGCATCCTAAGCTCCATAGCGTCTCTTCCTCTGCGATTTCTTTACACCTTAGGATTCATTGTATGTTACTTTTATCGTTTTAGTGTCAATATCATTTTAGTATTGTTTTCATCAATATCATACATAAGAATATCGAGGTGTGATGTATAGAAAATATCGCTGAGGACGAGGCGCTACGACATCTCCAAAGCAACTGGTAATACGG
Organism: Birgus latro; assembly: GCA_018397915.1. Taxonomy (NCBI): domain Eukaryota; kingdom Metazoa; phylum Arthropoda; class Malacostraca; order Decapoda; family Coenobitidae; genus Birgus; species Birgus latro. The sequence continues at coordinate 20,114 of JAGKTI010011561.1, read as the reverse complement.
CCCTTAAGTGGACGGGATGTGCGGGGAGGGGCGGCACCTTCAAATAGCTTCATTCTCCATTTGTATTCTAAGAGGAACTGGAAGTGGTGATTGTGAGGCCATTTACTTCAACCTCACAAAGCTCGCTAACCCCTTTCAGCTCAGTTGATGGCCAAGTGTAGTTAGACTGGAAGGTTGATTCGAGAAATAACCAGGGAGATTCTTTCCTGTATCATCAAAGACTCATCGAATTTCACGTAGCCACCACTTAGCATGGCTGTGAGAGGGCCAAGTTCCGTCCTATAAAAACAAACCAAATGTAGTATCACACGTCTTTGCTAGCTACCCTTTTTTATTGTTTCTGGCAATAATTCGGAGCCCATATATGCCCATTTCCAGGGGTAACTAGCGAGATTCCTGAAAGTATAACCACGTGATGCGCCACATGTGGAGTAAGGAAGTTTGTTGATGAACGCGCAATAGTCCTTGAACATAAGTGAGCATTTCTGGTGTCCGAGCACGCTATTCATCATATTCAAATCATAGTGACAACACGTTACAAACACTGCAGTAGAAACAGGGATAGTGCTTCATTTCATGTCATCTACACGGTCGTTTTCCAAACATTGTCCGGTATCACTCGGCAACAACACAGGTGCCAAGCCGTTGTGTGGAAGGACCTTTCAAGGACAGTGTGCTTAAATGGGATGGTCAGTTGTAGAAACACATGTGTGTAGGTTGATAAGTGTATATTGGAATGAGTTTGGGGTCAGGAGAAAGTGAGGAGGGTCATGATGGAGGTTGATGGATAATGTATGTGGATGTGTGAAAAAAGGGCAGTATGGGATTCGAGGAAACAAAACAAATAAACGACAAATGAAAAATGTATCACAACGCACATGACGGGGGATGCACTTCTGTTTTAACTTGAGAGTCATGGAGCTGGCTCTTCCATAAGCATTATGAAGTGCATGTTTGGTCTGTGACATAAAGCCTAGGGTTTATAGCTTGAAAGATGAGTGAATAAAGGTGTTGATGAATGTGTTGCCTGTTTCACTGGTCACTTTTTTTGACATCTTCAGATTCTTTGGTTTTCTTTTTATCTTTCTAGGGACCCTTCCACCTCACGTAAAGGATATATTGGTCTGTTAAAAATCCAATTATACGTAAAAATTATACTGTTTATACTCTAATTTGGCCTGCATTTTTGTCCCTTTCCAGCTCACTTCAAATAGCTCAGTGGTAACAGATAACTTTGTTGTTCTACATCTTTTCCACAGCACTTCTTTGTGACTAGTATCATCCAAGTGCTATCCTATTCCTACAGCTCCGTACTCAGCATGTAGAGGTGGCACTACTTGGTCGAGAAAAAAAAAACTGTAGTAGCGGTAGGTCTTTGCCATTCAGAACTGGTGGGGCTACAGTCATTTTTAACACCACTGAGTCTGATTACGCATTTTTAGTTTAGTCTGTCCTCTCCAAACGATATTTTCATCTTGTGGAGAGACTTTAAACTCGATGTGACCGATACAGCCTTGATTTACACCACTACAAAAAGGACTGAATAAAGTAGTCTGAAGGTGGCAGAGTAAAATGTAAAAATTCACTGAAATGGTTAATTAACTGTTGTGTTTGCTTTTAACAGTGCTACATAGTGCTAGTGTACTGCCTCCTATTACACAAACAAGAGGTGCTTGTGAGACGCCTTCACGTGGTGACATTGATATAACCAGGTATTCGAGGTGCCTGGTTGTACAAACGTCCCTCAACTCTCTCTCCCCCAAAAGAGGATGGTATTCTGCCGGAGGAGGGAAACTTCAGCCTGCAGTCTACTGGGTTCGCGTTTCAGATGAACTACCGCCGCTACTACTACACAGGCATGAAACGTCCATGGTGTTCATGCTCCGTGTACCACAACCATATTTATAAGCAACTGATAAAACAAGGGGTAAGTTCAAGAAGTTGTGGAACCCTTAAGTGTACCTACTCCAATACGACAACACCATAGCCATTTATATTTAGGTACAGGGTGTTCATTTACAACACTCCTTTCCCACATCGAAGGGGGAATTCTTGTGTGTTACGGGGACGGATCAGTCAGCTTCCTCAGTCTCTCCTGCATCATTACTCCATGCCAGACCCACGGCAACAAGACTGGACCGTCCCAGCAACCCATCAGATACGACCAGGCTAGTTTCTAGTGGAGCGTTATTTTCCGACCACCCTGGATATCTAAATAATAATAAAAAGCTGTGTATGTGTGTGTGCCTGTACGTTTGTTCGTTTCATATACGAAGTACATATTGACCTAATTCTCTTTGCATTAGGTCGGGTAAGTCCAGGGAATATCGCAAAAAAAAAAAAAACTTTGGCGAACACACTACTCGACGGAGAAAAATTGTCGGAAATAGCGACAAGCGGAAATAGCGACAAGCGAAAATAGTGGTAGGTGGTGGCGACCATCATCCACTCAGTTGATGTAGTGCTGCCTACTTCTTCCTTAGCCTTTATCATTCATTTTCTGTGCCTGCCCTCCTCTCTTCCTATTTCTCCCATCTTTCCTGTCACTTCTTATTGCTTTTCTTTCCTTTACAGGTGGCTTTACATTGAGTGACGAGTCAAATGGATTCCTGTAAGCCAAGAAACCATTTACGACGGTGGGTGGTAACCATATAACCAAACCATACGTGCTCTCTACGTGTCAACAAGTGGGTTGGTGGAGGGTTAGTGCCCCTCCCTGTAAAACAAATAACTCAAAATCAAATGGCCACCCCTTACGGGATTATGGCGTCTGGCAATAGATAGATAGATAGAAAATATGTAACAGTATATATATCTGTTTAATTTTTGGTCAGAAATGGTCATTGTGGGCTCAGGAATGGTATTTGGAAACATTTTGTGATGGAAATGCAATTAGTTAGTACCGTAAATTTTTGCAGGCAAGCACTAGTTGTAGTATAGGCTACAGTGGATGAACAGAGAAGCAAATATATACTGCATGTGGTGAGGGAGGGAGCAATGTTAACAGTAGGATGGCGGAACAACGACTGAACAACAAACGTTATTCACGCTCATTGTAACACAGTGACTGAGACATCAAGACTGAAGCAGTGTGAGGCATAAGCAAAATCGAACCACTTATAAATATATACTGCATACGATAAGGGAGGCGGATATGTAAATAGTAGGCTGCCGGGAGAACGACTGGACTTTGTACACTCAGATTCTCAATTATAATACAACGACTCAGACACCCGAACAAGCAAGACCGAAGCAGTAGGAATCAATGGCTAAATCAGATCAGTGTAAACCTTAGCTATTTTAGATGAGCATTTGTTGGTAAAAATATTACGATATGTGAAACAGGAACATTGGCATGAAACAGTATAAAGCTAGTAGGCATAATTTTAGAAACAACTGTATGTTTGTTAAATGGCCAGAGGAGAAGACGAACCGACTGGCCACTTCCGAGCTTTGTGGTAGAAGAAAATTTAAAATAGTCATCCGTAATTTTCGTAACATTAGCACAGCTCGTTTTTAGAATACATAAAAACGTGTGGAAATAGTTTTGCCCTAATATCAAGAACTTGCTGAACTACGAGTATAATATGCTTCAATTCAACCTTAACACTCATAAGGTACCTTACTATTTCTTAGTGATTTATTGAATAGCACGGTGCATGGCTTAGATATTTCATTCCCTGCTTCCTTCAGAATGTGCAGAGGTATTTTTTCTAGCCCCAGTTTTTTATCCACTTTAAGTTTAGCATTGGCAAGTCAAATGTCATTCTCACTAATTGTAACATCACTGATTATGTTATCTTCCTCTGAGACAACAGGAAAGGCTGAAGGAATGGAATCTGTATCAACTGCAAATACAGATACAAAGAAAGTTTTGAGAATTTTAGCCATCTCCGTTTCATCGTCTGTTTGCTCTCCGTTATCTGAGACTAGTGGACCAGTTATTGATGCTATTAACTTCTTGATGCTGATATTACTGACAAATCTGGGGGGGTTTGGATTTACTGAAACGAGTGAAATGAGCTTTATAGGTTTTCTTGCTTCATTTTATTAACTTTTCTGCTTCATGACGAAGGTCATCATATTTATTTTCATCAGTTTGATTCTGGCAATATAATTTTTCTGTGCAATTTATAGCTGATAGGCAACGCTTAATATCCATATTCCATCATTTGGGGTTTATATTATTAGCAGGCCAGCTGTTGCGCACTTGACTGCATACTCATACTGAAAATATTTGTGAAAATTTTCCATGCTTCATTAATATCTGCTGTTTAAACAATGGGTTTCCAGTCACTAGAACCAATAATTTCATTTAATTTTGAAAATCCGCTCACTTGTAGTCAGGCACTTTCTTGTAACAAGCCTTGACATTGTCATCACAGAATTTAGGCTGAATATGACCATACGATGATCACAAATACTACACTCTTCTCGTGCCATAACATTACTTGCTAAGTTTTCCAGTGTGGCCAAAACCAGATCTAATATGCTACAACCCCATGTTGGACAGTCTATGAATTGATTCAACGAACCTTCTTGCAAGTTGGTGTTCAGGTCCAATACTGTCTGTGAAGGCTGGGCCTCTCCCCACTGAACAACCAGTAAATTGATATCATCACAGATTTCAGCCATTTGGTTGTAAGTTTACTTTCAGTGTTACCGGACTGAGCTGGTGGACGATAACGTAATCCAAATACTGTTTTTCTATGGGAGCTATTTCTAACCTGGAGGTAAACACTGTTAATATTATCGATAGAGGACTTAGGAATGACGAATGGGTGAAGTCCGGCCTTATTGTATAACAGTACACCGCCTCCAGGTCTATTATTTCCTCACTCTTGAACAAATAACTTGGCATGTTGTACTACTCCAAAAAAATCTCATTGTTCCTTGTTGAGCCATGATTCTGTTACTCCAATTCCATCATAATCTTCAGCAAGAACATAAGCTTCTAAATTAGAAAACAATGCACAATCACGAGAATAGCATTAATATCCTTGCCTCCATTAGTCTGTCGTTGGTATCTATATTTGTGTGGTGAGTTTTCTTTCTTTGCCAGAAAAAACGTCCTGCATCATCCAAGAGACGACTGAGACGAGCATAGCCAACTGAGTTCAAGTGGAGACCGTCCAGTGTAAACAGAGCCCAGTGTTTATAGAAGTGATTCCAGGTGTCGATGAACTCAAATCCATCCTTTAAACAAAGCCACCTGATGTGAAGCTAAAACCCTTACTATACAAGACGTTGCTTGCAGCAGTCCTGGGGAGAACACCTAAAATAAGAATGTTATTAGTCTTTTCCTTGTAATGCTGGATCATCAACATGAACTTGTTTAAAAGCTCTTCAGACCGGGTTTGCATTACATAATCGGAATCAGTTGGTGCTCTGCCACAAAACTCCACTAGCCGCCCATGGATGATCGAGTCCCCCGCCATTCGAGCCTCATGAGCATCATCTTCAGTGTCGGCTAAAATCTTAAATTTATTTAAGTAGTAACTGGTAAGATGCGTCACATCCTTGTCACCAGTGCACCATTTTGCACTGGCTGGAAATTGTCCTGTTCAGATGGGGGTTGATTAGTTTCAACAGCAAGAGGGGGGACAGCGTCAATGTCACCTTGGGCATACCGGTTCTTGACTGAAAAGTGTTGCTATCAAAGAAATATGTTATTGTTGCTCTTGTTGTAACCCCAGGTTCATCTGAAACATGATCCCCCGTGGTCCGCAGGCTGAAGTTGCCCTCCCTCTCCTGCAGTTCATACTCTCCTTTCGTGTGCAGGGAAGTAGTTAAGAGACGTTTGTATAACCGGCAGAGGAGCTGCATGGTTATACCGGCGCCACCACATGAAGGCGTCCCTCTCCAGCGCTATGCCATCTCTAAACGACCTCACGCCGTTTCCGAAATATCTCAGGTACTGAAAGAATCGACGAAAGCGGTATCTAATTCCCCAAGGTCGAAAAGCCTCCCCTAAGTTTAAGAAAATCATCTAAAAATAAGAAAATAAAAATGACTTCATATGACGAAGGGGCCAAGGGAAACATCGAGTTCATTCGGCTTGTTTTCATCTGACAATATATAAAAAAAAACCTATTCGCCTCAGTTAACAGTCAAGTGCAGTCGGACCGGAAAGTTGACTGGACCAGTAAACATGAATACTGAATCCAGCGTCGTACCTAAAGCTAATCGAATTTCATGCAACCACGACTTAGTATTCAAGATTTGGGAGTGGCCATGTTCCCTCAGATGAAAGCAAACCAAGTATTGGGGAACGAAAATAAACTGTGGTCTTGAGGTTATATTGAAAAGCCCAGACATCGAGTTTGGCACAGTTTGTCGTGGTTGTTTGCCGCTTTTGCCGTGTGACCTGTGTGAGTTGTTGACGGCAAGAAGTTTTGACAGGTTTGTGAGTCTGTGTAAGGGGCTGAAACTCCTTGCTTTACCAAACGTCTAGGTGTTGGAGAGGAATGCCTTCACGTGGTGGCACCGATATGGCCGGGCGATGGAGCTGCCTGATTATACAACCATCCCTTAGTCTCTTTCTTGTCCCCTTGTGTGTGTGTGTTTTTTTTTAATAATAGTCTTTTCCTTTTGAACAACATAAGCCTACCCGTTCATGTATAACTTCCTGTAGCGACTAGAGAAATAAAGTAATCGACACCATCCTACTGAATGGGAGGATAGGGATAGTTGTGAAGGAAAGTGCGACCTACTTTAATATATATACCTGTCGGAAAAAATGGCGTGGGACCCCTTAAAAATAAAAAAAAAGAAAAGAAAAATAAGAGGAAGAGAAGGTAAGGGTAATATCAGCTGCCAAGAGGAAGAAAGGCTCCTGGTAATAAAGAATAAAATACTCTTGAGCACACAGGCAGGAGAGAAAAAAGTATTGAATCTTAAGGTGGGCAGACCAAATAGAATAAGAACGAGGAAAGCAGACTGGAAGGTAGACCACTGTATAAAAAAAAGGAAGCATATGTATACCTGTAGGAAGGCTATGGACGTGAGAGGGTAGGCTACGGCAATGGGAACGAAGGCAGACAAACGAAAAGGATGATTAGTGAAGATGAGTGAAGAAGGAAGGTTAGAGAATGAATGGCTGTGCGTGACAGAGGAGGCATTGGTGTGTGTGTGTGTGTGTGTGTGTGTGTGTGTGTGTGTGTGTGTGTGTGTGTGAGAGAGAGAGAGAGAGAGAGACAGAGAGAGAGAAGTGAGGGGAATGGACAGAGAGGAGAGGATGCAGGAAAGCCCTCACCCAAAGTCCCACAATGCCACACTAACCTACACTCTCTAAGATCACTTCCAAACCCTTTCACTTAGCCAGCCTCAAAGTCGAATAACCATCCCTATCCCTGTAATAATCGTGAGTTAGTCTTCGGGATCTATATTTACGAAATCTTTTTCTCAAATATCGGCAAAGCTTTTCATTACCTTTCTTACCGTCAATATACATTCCGTCAATTGCGTTTCAGTGGCAAACTTCTAACAGACGTGAAAATTCTGGAGTGCATTTGTAACACCGCCGCCCAACGTTGAATTCTCTATTGGCAGTTGTTGGTGTAGTGAAACTCTGTTGACCTGTAGTTACTGAGGAGATTTACAGAGAATGAAGTAATGTGTTCCCTCCAAGGCCGCGTTGTATCCACTGGCTATGCAGCTTTTAACATAACAAGAAGCCTTTTGGCAATAAAACGCTATCAGAGTATACAGTCACGAAAGCACTACATTGTCACGTAAACACCTTATATATTTAACATCTAGCAGTGTGTGTGAAGAGAATATGTTACAATAAGTTACACCTTCTCATACTTTCTTACCTGCAGTACAGATCGTCGGTTGCGTTTCAGTGGCGAACATTCCATGGACCTGAGGCAGAAGGGGCGCCAGAGAACGTCGTATTATATAGTACTATCCATCTTCCAATCTTTGTTTGCCCCATCAGGAGCGTAGGAGAAAGAGTGATCAGCCTTAATAACCCTCGAGTGGAATTATGAGAGCAACCACACTTCAGATGCGAACCCTCACAGGCTCTATCCGTTTCGAGTGCCTTAGCCCACTAGACCACAGGGCGTCATTTGGTAGTATGTTTACCACTCAGGGTGGAAAATGGTTTTCTGGGTTCCAGGAAATAATCTGACTCGTCACTCAGCATAGAGTCACCTGAAGACGGCACTACATCGGGACACCCATCTTATAAATTTGGACAATACACACCATTTTGTTCCTTAAGACTTCAATTGTCAGATGTATGTTATTGTCCTTGACTCTCGAGGAAGATGACTTTTTTTTTTTTTTAGTGGTCTTGTCTTCGGTTCTCTTTTCTATGTACAGTCTCTTTCTCTCTCTCTCTCTCTCTCTCTCTCTCTCTCTCTCTCTCTCCAGTATCATTTTGTTATTATTATTCTGAAAGCCTATATCAATTCTGTATTTTGACACATAAATCATTCTATCTCTTAGGACAAGCCTTTCATAAGTAGGGCAGATTATACTATTTCAGTGGTTTGTCGATAAATATACACTGGGTAATAGGCCATAATGTTAATATATGATAGATTTCGATTGACAGCCTTCCCTGATGCAATACTAACAGCATACAATTCACAAACAATTCACAAGCACTACACTATCACAACACACCACACCACAAGCACTACACTATCACAACACACCACAACACATCACAAGCACTACACTATCACAACACAGACAGTCCTTCGTCATAGCTTCAAAGTCCCCTGTAAGAAACCTTCGAAGTTGCCGATTTCCTGCAGTCCACTGGGTTCACAATGAGATGGATCTGGAGTTGCAACAAAAACTACAACAACAACAACAACAACATGAAAATGCACACTTGATACATCTTAAGGTTTGTGCCTATTTCAGTTACTTTTGAAATGTGGCATGTTTTCTTCCGATTATTTATGTAGTGCAGTGCAAGCTGTTTTCATTAATGCTATGTGAATAAGTGCTGTGTGTGTGTGTGTGTGTGTGTGTGTGTGTGTGTGTGTGTGTTCACATTGGACCTCCTTGGATTTCGACGTGCCATACATCAGAAGACGCAGAACTACCAGCTAACAACCATGGTGTAAATTATATGTGTGTGTGGTCAGCTACACGAGTGCCACGGACACTTTCGTGCCCGATTTCATGTCAGACATTGGAAATCCTCTACAGGTCATACCGCTGGGTGGAATGAGCTGAAACTTTGCATGGACATGCCCGGTATGCCAGAGCAGGTCCATGTCAAGTTTGGTGTCAGTGCGTTTCTCGGGGGCAAGCGCTTAGCGGCCCGATAAGGCCACTAAGTGCGTTTAATACAGTATAATTATTACCTTCATGGGATAATTTACATTAATATATATTCAAAAGTAGATATGTAATTAAAGCATTTATCAGCACCTATACCATAAATAATCAACTTTCTATTAAAAAAAACGTGTTCTATACAAAGCGACAATACACAGTTCTACAGTTGAGTTTTCTGAGCATGTTGAATAACTGTTATAACACTGTTAAAGCCAATCAGTTTTTTTTTTCACAGGGTGTCATTTCAGTGAATAAAGTTAACTGCAGGCACTTGTAGTTTAGTATGATCAGGTTCTGTCAAACGCACTGTACTGCTTGCAGTGCTTCATCGTGTTTCAGAACATAATTATAGAAATAGCAGTATGTCAGAGTTTTTCTCAGTGCTACTGGAAAGATATTTAACAAAGAAATATGATTTAATAGTTTGATAATATAGTGTTAGACGTTTAGATTAGATTCGTATACACAATATACCCATGACACAGAGTACTATGGCTATAGGATCCAAAATGAAAAGTGAAGGAGCACCATCACGGTATAACAACTTAAGAACGGAACCATACAGAAATAAACACCACTGTCAGCGGGCTCCACCTCAGCCAACCTTCAACCAGCACGCTAAAAGGCTTCATCAGGCCAAAATATGGACTAATTCCCATGTGTCATGTCCAGATACTGCCCTACCTGATGGACAGGGATGGGAGAGAAATGCAAATGAGAAGTTGTTACACTTGTTTGAGGGTCCCACAGCAGCAGAAATCCTGTAGGGTTTACTCTGCAACTGTTGTGTTTCACGGTTAATATAAATCTGGATTTGCTCTTGCAACAAGAATGGACAACACTGCTTTAACACATGTCCAAGAGGTGGAGGGAATACATGTAATCATAACAAATTTATTATTTAATGATGCTGAAAGCGCGTAATAAGTAACAAACTTTGTTACACACACACACACGCACACACACACACACACACACACACACATACACACACACACACACACACACACACACACACACACACACATATATACTCACACATTATGCAACTGTGTGCGCAAACAAGGGTTCACTTTTGAAAATAAATCCTGTATTTTAAAACCTGGTATAATATTTTTATTTGATCTGCACCATGTTATTCCTTATCAAATTACTGATATTACTACGATCTGATGTTCGTGACCCATGACCTTATGGAAAAGATGTAAATGCACCTCACCTGTGAGTTGATGCTGCCTCTACTCACTTATGAATTATATGTCTAAATGAGCTAAGCAGTAAAAGGTATCAAAATATGTTGTCAGTTCAAATTACCATATACTTAATGTTAAATGGAAGGTGTGTGAGAGAGAGAGAGAGAGAGAGAGAGAGAGAGCGA
>JAGKTI010011560.1:11974-26155 GCA_018397915.1 Birgus latro | reverse complement strand
AAAAAAACACCTCCCCTATAACTTTTTTAACCTCAGTTTATTGGTGCTATTATATTCTCGCGCATTTCCATTTTCAACTTGTGGTATGTGACTTCTGTGCTAAATTAGTGAAAAATTTAAAGGGATCAAGGAGGTGGGGAGGACTTTAGAAAATAAGGATTCTGTAGTCCACCATTTCCACCCTATACTGCAGCTTCTGTTTCAGGGATTTTAACGGAGTGGGGGATGTACAATTTTAGGCATCCAGCATCATATTTCACAATCTTGGTGTCAACCATCGATGGTCACGCTATGAGTGGGGTTGTATCTCTTCCGGCTTTCGGCTATCATTGTCACGCTTGTTCCCCTCCTCCTCCCATTTTTTTTTTTAACCACTAATCTTGGTTCTCTTTATTGTCACTCTTGCTTTTGACCACTCTTTTTCTTACAATGATTTTCAGGTAGTAGCTAAATTCAGTAATTCAGCTGTTGCTTTACTAGGGGAAAAATTGCTAACAGAAAAGTACAGGCCAGAAATTAATGTGGCTAATGGATTTTTTTTGTTCGAACCTATGGGTGGTGTGTTTGCTTTAGTCTGGGAGGTTTGAGTTTGGTGTTCGAACAGACAAGTGTTGTTTCGGTTTGGGGGTTTGAGTAGGTTAGTTTGGGTCTTCCCTGAGTGGTTCTTGGCATTTCTTTTTGTGCTTTTGTACGGGGAGGAGGGTTGATTTTACTTGCTTTTATTTTGTTTTATATTTTAATAAAGTCCTGGTTTTTTTTTTTTTTTCATTTCGTTGTCTGTGCTGACTATAAAGGACAATTATAATTCATGATGATGACCTGAGGTGGGCCGAATATTTGAACTACGTTAAGAGTATTTACAACATTAATTTTGTTACTGCTTTGTATTAAAACGTTGATATGAGTACTACTGATTTCATATCGTGACTACGTTAGCATTTTTATTTTACGCTAAAATAAATGAGAAAAAGGAGAATCCATGTCTAAATAGTCAGGTATTCCAAAATGTTGATAACTATATACAGGACCCATATAGTTTCCAGTGAGAGATAGGATCCCGGGAAAATTATATTTTCCCGTTACGTTTAAGTCATCACGGGATATTCCCGATATGTGAGCATTACAAATGTATCACCTCCTTTGAATCGGGATATGCTCGGGAGTATTTATACCTTTCTCGTGAATGTATCACAGGGAGCACCGGGATCCCGGGGTCTCGTTTGATGAGCCCTACATCAGAGAGCAGGTGAAGGCCGATTGATGCAAAGCAGCCAACAAGGGGCGCCGCAAGGTTTCCGCCATCGAGGACGAAAACCTCAAGGACGACGCCTCCACGAGAGACTACCCCGAGCCCGAGGACACAGAGCTCGGAGAGAAGGACGCCTCCCAGCACCTGGATTTTTAGGACCACTCCCGCACCTCCCCACAGTGGCGGAGGCCACCTCACACACATACCACCCCCCAGTCTACAACAAGATGAGGCTGAAAGGGGTTAAAGCAGGACTTCTGGTTGATGTGGGAGCAGCCAGATCATGCCTCTACCACCATTTGTACTCCCGCCACTCCACAGCCTACGGCCCTCTCCTTCCCACCTCCGTTCATCTCATAGATGCTGGGGATGGCCCCCTGCCCATGCGTGGGGAGACACGGGCCCTATGTGCTGAGACCCACCAATATGTATCTGCTCAGCACAGATTTATTGTCTTTGATTCCACCTGCCACGCATACGATGGCTACTTGGGGCTAGACCTCCTACAAAAACTCGATACCAGCATCGGCTGCCTACACTACAACAAACCACTGGATGCCTCCCCCCAGCCATTCTGCACGTGCACCTCCCCCCTACCCCCCTACCCATCCCATCATCTCTACACTACACCCTCCACAACCCCTAGTGGCCCCCCCACCTCGGACCCCCACCTTCCCTGCCACAATTGCCTCCACCATCACCATTCCCCCCCCCCAACCATGAGGCCTGGCTTCACCGACATCACCCCATTGAAACTACATCTTGATCTCCCCAAATCCACCGACGGGTGCCACCGCCTCATGCCTGTTGTCACCCACCTTGCTCCCCCCCATGCCGGAGCAGTGCACATCGCCAACATTTCCACCACTCCCCTCACTCTCCCCAAGGGACTAGTTAGTGATCGGCGAGATGGAGGAAGCTGAGCCCTGCGCCTCTCCCCCCGGCCTTCCCTCCCACGCCCTTCCCCCCCACGCCCTTCCCCCCATACTTGACCACCTCTTATCACAAAAGACAGACAGCCTTTAACGCCTCCTCCTGGACTTTCAAGACATCTTCTCGTCGGGACCAACGGACATCAGCCATACTACGTATCTGTCCCTCGAGATACACATGACGGGACCCCCCATACGCCAACTCTCACGGAGGAAAAACCCAAACCAACAGGCTGAGGAAGACCGGCAGGTCCAGGACATGCTCAATGCCAGTGTTACATCACCCGCCATCAGCCCCTGGTTCTCCCCTGTCATCCTAGTAAAAATGAAAGACGGAAGTGTATGCTTCTGAGTCGACTACCGACAACTCAATGATGTAACCACCAAGGCTGCCACACCTCTACCCTGAATCGACAACTCCCTTGACTCTCCTTGGTTTTCCACCCTTGATCTGCAGTCAGGATACTGGCAGGTCCCAGTCCACCCCCATGACAGAGGTAAGACCGCTTTTTCCACCACCAATGGGAAACAATGCGAATTCAGTGTGCTCCCCCTTGGCCTGTGCAATGCCCCCACCACCTTCTCCAGATTGATGGAGTCAGTACTCAACAGCCTCACCTGGGAGATATGCCTCGCATACCTAGATGATGTAATCATCTTCAGCCGTGCCTGGGCCGACCACCTCCATCGCCTACGACAAGTCTTCCTCAGGATCCGACAGGCCGGGCTCAAACTTAAACCATCCAAGTGCGTCATAGCCCAATGCTCCATCACCTTCCTGGGACATGTCGTCTCCAAGGAAGACATAGCTCCTGATCCAGAAAACCTACGAGCCTTAGCAAACCTCCCCCTCCCCTGAGACGTCCACGAGGTCCGTGCCTTTATCGGCCTCGGGTCCTACTACGAACGCTTTTGTAACACCCCTCTCTTGATGGTTGAAGGAAAGTCCTGGAGTAGTTATTTATGGCCTTTAATTGTGGAGCACAGATATATAGGTGTTACCCCTCCTGATATTAGCCCTCGACTGCTGGGACATGCGGTTCGAGTTGCGCAGGCAAGCCTGGGAATGCTGCTACGTCTGCAGTTCTAGAATACAGTGGGGGGGCATACAGTGGGGGCATACAGAAAGGGAGGCATATATGCATAACGGGCATAATACATACAAATAAGGAGAATGGTACAATACTCCCCCGGGTGGTTGAGATGGTGTCTCCTGACACTATAGAGGAGTTATATGGGGTGGTTCATATGACTAAGGGAGCGGGAGATTTGTACAAGTAGGGAATATGATACAGGGGAAGGAGGGAGGGAATATGATACAGGGGAAGGAGGGAGGGATTATGATACAGGGGATGGAAGGGAGTAAGTATGATACAGGGGATGGTAGGGAGTAAGTATGATACAGGGGATGGTAGGGAGTAAATATGACACAGGGGTCGGAGGGAGGACATGGCCATGTCAAGGGGATGTAAACTAGGGATATACATTGTTACAAGGGGAGGTATGTTGATATAAGATACACATAGAGTCATGTTGATATATGATGCAAGGAGTAAATAGAGTATGCGTTCACGCATGTTCTTAATGCTATATAAGTACTGTAGATCACTCTTGTGAAATAGGGTACACATGTCTTTCATTTTTTTTTGTCACACATTACTATATCAGAGATATGCCAACAGTTGCTGGTGGTACTTTTTCTGTCCACAGTTTATGCAACTTATCAGGTGGCATTGGTAGTCGCTGAATGCGAGGGCACTAAGTACGGGTAGTTTCTATGTCTTGGGTAGGGCGTACTATCCCAGTAGCGATTCTGATTTCCTGTAGTCTGTGTTCCATTTTCCGGACACAACAGTGCACTGCACAGAGGACGAAGAGAAAACCTATGAAAGAGATGACCACAGGGGGAAACACAACGGTTGGATGAACCCATGAACGGCTGAGGGCCAGAGAAAATTGATCCATAATGAAGTCACTGTCGTTGAGGAATGTCACATACGCATGTTGGGGGAGATAATGGTAATGTTAGTAGATGGCAGGTTGGAAGGCATGTCAATTGGTTGGAAGATGTCATAGGAGTGTTTACGGACTGATTGGTGATAGCGAGTGGCGTAAGTGATAACTGACTCTGATTTGACGGTACAATAGTCCGGTGCTTTGTAGAGACCACTAGCAGGTACGGATTGGACCGAAGTACCAGGACACATGATGGTGACAGAGATGGGAACAGTAAAGAAGAAGTACTGGACGTGGTTGAGGTGAGCATGGTGGACTGGGTGTACAGGAGCTGGAACAAAGGCACAGTCCGAGTATATGGAACGGTTACATACTAAAGCAGACTCACAGGGTGTAGCGCTGCTAGGGAAGATAGCGAAAAGGTGGGCAGCACCGACACGAGAGGTAGGGGTGAGGGAGGAACACTGCTGGAGGTCGGTGGTAGAAAGGAAGGCAACTGAAAGATGGTCATGTGAAAGGAGGAAATATTCTGAAGGAACAGAGCCTTGAAGTAAGGAGCTGTTGTATCAGAAGGGGAAGGGAATGATGTGGAAAAGGTTGAAGATGATGTCAGAACGGAGAGAGATATGGACAACGACGTATTTGGTGAGAAGAGTGGCCTCGAGAACTGGATAGTAATATTCGAGAGAGGATTAGGGGAGTACTGGGGATAAACCGAAAGTAGAGTGAGCCCATTTTAATACAAAGTGGAGAGCTGAGATAGGTACTAAGTCTGCAGTGACACGTCCATTAATAGCATCGACTAGGATACGAACCAAGGTAGTGACCTGAGAGGACAGAGAATCAATGGCTAGTTGGAGATTATCCATGTTGAGTCTGAGATAAAAGAACTGAGAAATAACGTTGAGATTGGAGAGGTGTTGTTTCAATATGTCGGTGAAGTTGTTCAGAGTGTAAGTTACTTCATTTAGGTGGGTTGTAATCTTCTGTAACATAGTGTGTTGGACCTTGATGACTCGGCGTTGAGATTCCAGGTCGGAAGCTAAATGAGCTAGGTCAGATTTAAAGCCGGAAAGGTCACGGGCTGTAGCGACGCCAAACAAGCCGCTTAGAATCTCACCTCCGAGGTCAAAGAGACCTCGTTTCACACGAGAACGACCTACAGGTGGTTGAATGGAGAAAGTGTCATTGAGCTCAGTGAATTTACCAGAAATGTATTGCAATTGCCAGGAGAGTGGGAGGAAAAGATGATATGAATACTGATTTGGGTTGTTTCCCTATGAGGGCTGTGAGGTGGGGCTTGATTTTGTGGAGCTGGTGCGTGTAGGCAGGCAGGGCGATGGCTACGTCGACTAGGGGAGCAAGATCGTAGCGCAATGAGACTACATCTTCAATGAGCATTACCTCGCCTCCTGAGGCAACCAAGGCCCCGGGACATACTCCACCACCGTCCTCACCCGACCCAGACCCTAGGAGGGTCAGCACTGCCGGCAGGTAGACTGCTAACATCATACCTAGAAGATTAGGTGAGGATTAATGGGAGAGTTCCTGGAGAGGATGATGGGCAGAACGCAGTTTGGATCGAAATTGATTGGTTGATGAATGAGTAGGTGTAGGTGGAGATGGGATAGACTGAGGAATTTGTGGAGTAGGAGGGAGAGCAGTAGGTTGTGCAAGTGATTCTCCCAACACTAGGCCCCGTGGAGCAAGTTTTAGATCGTCAGCATGGACCCACTTAGTGTCTGTAGTGGAGAGGTCTTGGATGTGGAATTTGTTGGCTTATTTATTCAGTACGCGATGGGGGCTGGTAAATTTGTCATCCAATTTAGAGGTATGCATATGGGAATGAGCAAAGACTAGATCACCGACGTTGATAGTGATAGGAGAGGTAGATTTATGTTGGCATTGTATCATGTCCTCCCTAGATGAAGCGAGATTGGATGTTACATACTGATGAATTGAATGGAAGTTGGCCAATTTTACTTTGACATACTCATCCATGTTATAGATGGGGTCTGGCTTTGAGGATAACAGGGTGTATGGTATGTGTTTGTCAAAACCAAAGAGGACAAATAAGGGAGATTCGCCAATGGAAGTGTTGATGGAGCTACTGATTGAGGACGCCACTTGGGGAATCCAGTCATCCCATGACGAACTATGGGAGCCTAGGTGTCTGAGGCATTCTAAGATTTTTCTATTGCGGTGCTCTACAAGGCCATTGGAAGCTGGATGGTTAGGTATGACATTGCATTTATTAATTTCAAAGCGGCGACAGATCTCCAGAAGGTTATTGTTGAACTCGGTACCGTTGTCAGTGAGGATGGTATGTGGTGTACTGAACGGACAAATTACGTGATCTACGAAGGCACGTGCAACACTCTTCGCGGTCTTATCTGAGAGGGGTACGAGGATACAGTAGTGTGAGAAGTGGTCGACTGCTACAAACAAATACTCTGCGCCTGGTTCTGTAATAGGGAGTTTTAGAAGATCGATGGACACTGTTTCCCATGGGCGTGACGGGATTGGATATTGTAAGAGCGGTGCAGGTAAGCCGGTGGAACCTTTGTGGCGGTGGCACGAGATGCAAGAGTTTGTGCGCATTGACATCGCGATGCATGGTTGGCCAATAGTACTCGAGACATGCTTGGCGCAAGCATCGGTCTTTACCTGGATGGGATGCATGAGGTGTATCATGAACGATGTGAAGGACTGCAGATATCAGGTCAGTAGGGACAACGAGTTGGTGTACTTCTCTGTTTGGCAAATCCTTCCCTGTAAGGAATGTTTTTCTGTACAAGAGACCATCTTTTAGTATGAACTCATCTAGTAGTACTGGTAGAGCAGGTAAGGTCGAGGCATCTCCTGATTCGAGGAAATAAACTACTTGGGACCACATGGAATCTTTGCACTGAGAGTTTTGAACATCCTCTGATGTTAAGGTTGTGCTGTCAGTGGCCTTGGGCTGCATGGACGTGACAGGTGCGGCTACATGACGTGAGAGTGCGTCTGCGACTACATTCGATTTTCCTGGGACATACTGAAAAGTGGGATTGAAGTCCTGGATGGTGATGGACCATCTAGCTAACTTACTGGTGAGGTTGTGTCACTTAAACAAATCACATAGAGGAAGGTGGTCTGTCTGGATATGCACTGGGTAACCATATACTATATCTCTGAAATGTTTTAAGGACCAGACGACTGCCAAAGCTTCTAAATCAGTGACACTGTAATTACGTTCAGCGGTGGTAAGTGCGCGACTAGCATAAGCTATTACACGCTTCCTGGATGCTTGATCTAGTTGCATTAAAACTGCACCAAGTCCTGCGCCTGAGGCGTCTGTGCATAGAAGAAAGGGTTTGGTATAATCAGGGAAAGCTAAAATTGAGGCATTGACAAGAGGTGTCTTTAGCGCTTGGAAAGCCTGGGACTGATCGTTAGTCCATACAAAGGATGCATTCTTCCTTAGTAAGTGGGTTTGAGGAGCGGCGATCTTTGCATAGTCTTTAATGAATCTGCAATAGTAACCACTTAGGCCTAGGAACCTTCTGACAGCATCGGTAGTGGTAGGTTCTGGGAAATTGATGATCGCCTTAGTTTTGTCGTCATTAGTATGAATGCCTTGTGTGTCGACGACATGGCCTAGAAAGTTGATTTTCTTTCTCAGGAAGTCACATTTACTGAGGTTGATTTTCAGGCCTGGTAGCTGTAGGCGTTCCAATACTTGTTGTAGTTTGGCAAAATGGTCAGGGACTGATTTACTTACAACAATGATGTCATCTAGGTAAGCAAAAAGAGAGTGTCCCATCATGCCACTAAAGACCGAATGGATAAGTCGCATGAATACTGAAGGAGCATTTCTCAAACCAAAAAGAAGTCTCTTAAACTGAAAATGTCCGAAAGGGGTGCTGAAGGCTGTAATTGGGCGAGAGGATTCTTCCATTTCGACCTGCCAGTAACCACTGAGGAGGTCTAGGGATGAAAAGACTACGTTATTTTCACCTAGTGATTCTAGCAAATCTGTGAGGACAGGTAACGGGAAACGGTCTGGAACAGTTACGGAGTTTACTTTACGGTAGTCCACCACTGGTCTAAAGTTGCCGTCCTTCTTTGGGACTAAGAAAAGAGGGCTATTCCATGGACTGACGGAGGGTTCGATAATGTCCTGAACTAACATTTGCTGTACCATCTGATCTGTTTGTTTTCTCAAGCTGTGAGGTAACCGATATGCTGGTGTTTAAATCGGCTGAGTTCCTGGTACTAGGTCTACGTGATTTTTGACTAAGTTTGTCTTGCCCATTTGTTCTCCGGGTAAGGCTACCACTTTTCTGTAAGCGTGCAAAAGGTCGAGTAGTTGAGATTTATGCTGTGGAAAATCTTTGCAAGTTAGATTTGAAAGCAGGCCAGGTGAACGAGTCGGAGCAGATCCCGTAGAGTTAATGGTACATACAGTATACCTGTTGGTTGACTATCATCATCAGTAGCATCAGCAAGGATAGAGGATTCCTGGCACACCATTACGACTGCTGGGTATACCAGGAAATCTCCGATCTTTACACCACTTTTAAGTTTTAGTGGAGCGTTCGTGACATTGAGCAAGTATAGATAACAGAGGCTGTCCTCTAAGATCGTACACCAGGCTGACTCATAAGTTAAGCCATTCACACAACACGTCTCAGGTAGTATTAGTACATTCACTGCTTCTTTCGCACCTACAACACGAACAGCAACTTTGGTGAACTCATGCGGTAACAAAATTGTGCACGTATTCGTTACTGCACGCCTCGTCTCTGCGTGTTGGAGAACATCAGTCAGACTTTGTGAGGTAGGTAACTGAAACATGTCTGCATCGGCTGTAGTGCTGTCGTTAGAGGAGGCTGGAAGAGCTTTTTCTGAATGCTGAGAGGATGTGTCATCAGGTATTTCCTTGCTCTCAGTCAGCGAGAGAATGATCTCTGTATTCTCGGGTGATGATGATGAGGACGGCTCGGCTTGTTCTGTAGTCTTAGGGAGTGCGAGAGTCGGGGGGACTGAATGACTGAATTTACTGGCAGTACAGGATGGGAACATTCCATACTGTAGACTGGGAACCCAGAAATGTCTATACTACTACAGGCAGGTAATAATGCAATGGAGTGTTGTGCCATGGTGGGTAAGCCAATAAGGGCATCTGCTGGATATTTCAGGTCGTTAGTAACATGAAATTCTATTGGGAAAGGGAGCAAGGCGCTGTCTAGTTGTACTTCTAAAGTGACTCTTCCCTTGACCTTAGACTCTGAGCCTTCTACACCGCATAGGTGTTTGTCAGGTGGCTCAAGGAAACTGACATGTTTGCAGTGGAGTTGAATGATGTCTAAAGAGGTATCAGAAATCAAATTTACTATAGATCTGGTGTCCATGAAGAACGACGTTGGTATGTCATTACTCCGTCCTAGAATGACTAGGCCTGAGGAAGTTATAGGTCCTACATGGCGGATGGGGAGTTGGTGTTCTGTTGCTACGTCATGTTGGTCCGATAGGGGCGCGGCACTTCCCCCGACTGGTGGCAATTTAGGTAACGACACTCGTCTGTAGTGTGTGCCGTACTAGTCTTGTGATATTTGCATGTAGGGCGACACGAACGGGAAGGCGTACGTCATCAAGTTGGGAGTAAGGCCGTGTGTGTTTACGGTCGCAACTGTTTGCTTGATGTCCGGGTATACCACAGTGCCAGCAGAGGATCGAGGACTGTCTGTTCTGTCGGATGCTAGATTGATCACGACCGATGGTTGGAGAACAATGTGTGGTAGGTCTGCCTCGTGTGGTTGAACGGGAACGGTATTGGTCTGGGAGAGTGGTAGTGTGACAGACCTGAGAGAGCAAGGGGCGGTCTGTGGCCTGACGTGTGTGGTTTGAACCTGTTCTTTCATGGATGATTTTAGTGATCTGTACAATTTTATCTCCTGGATTGAAACCGATCGCCAGGGCTATTTCTCTCTGTTTAGGAATAAGCCAATGGAGGAATCTCAGGTAACCAAATAAATCTGCAAGGTTGTTGAGTGAAACCATAGGAGCTCCATTTACGTTCTGTACCCATTTCGTGCCTATAAGTAATTGGCAGATCTCTCTACTAGTGGCTTTCATGGCAGCGGCTGCTTCGCATAGTTTGGCATGTTGGGGGGGGTCTTGCAAATCCTCATCCATCTGGGTGAAGAGATTAGTGAACCCAATGAGAGATGCAGCATTGGAATGTTGGCAACAGTGTTATGAGTTCCTTACAGAAATCGTCAAAAGTTGTTATGCCATCAAAATGTCCAGCACGGGTCGCGGATCCGATATCCGATTTGCCTTGGTGTAAGCGACCCGTGCAATAATAGACTTTGAGGTTCTCATCTGTAATCCGCCGATTGTGGATGTCGGTTTTGACCTCTCTGAGAAAATCATAAACAGACCAAGTGGAGTCCTCGCTGGTAAATTTGGGATGATTGGCATCGTCGAGATAGATAGACTGGGGAGTAGGGGTTGTTTGGTTCATGGTTGGAAGCGTGGAAGTGATTTGAGTATGAGAGAGAGTGAAGGTAGTAGTAGTTAAGTGTAAGGGAGACGAGCGGTGAAGTGTGGCAGGAGAATTAACGAGAGTTGTAGGAGTAAGGAGAGAATCAGACAATGTAGTAACAGGAGTAGAGTATGAGGTATCTGGATGGGAAGTGTGTTGTGAGGCGAATAATGAAGTGGTGGGTCGTGAAGCCGGGCAGAGGTACGTGCGTCCGCTCAGCGGGTGGAGTGTGATCATTCGTTGTTTCTTGGCTGAGAGGGGTTGGAGTAAGTTCCGTATATTCAAAGTATAACATGTAGGCTGGCGACATAAGATAAGATGAGAGATGAGGAATGATATATAGATATTTACAGTATGAAGATGAGAATATGTACCATGAGAATGGAAATGGAAATTAATGGAGATGACAGAATGCTAGTTGCAATAAATAGTATGCGAGATGGGAGATGAGTAAGAAAGACTGGCGGTGAAGGTGAGTATGGAGTGAGGGGTGGAGATGAATTATGACAACAACACACAATCTGTAGAGAAAATTGGAGGATAATCTCTATAGAAAGTCAAATGGGTGGATGAAGGTATACTAGTATAGTTACACAGCTGAGTTGTGAACGAAGTGGAGAGGGGAGGTGAGAGCATTGGTCAGTTGGTGGGAGAAGTGGGAGGTCACGTGGTGGCGACATCAGAGGCAGGCAGGCTAAGACTGGTTGTGAATGCAGCTTGTAGTAGGTATGTAGGATGAGTCTTGGAAGAGGTGGAGTTGCTTCCTGGGCTTGAGTCGATACGTGAATAGGAGGGTTGAATGGTGCGGTGGTTTAATCCGAACCAGATGGGAGGCACTGAGGGGTAGACAAATGTCTCCACAGGCAGATGCAAAGCTGGTGGGTGGCAGATATGGCAAATGTGGCATTGACGTGGCAGATGCAGAGAGTGAATGGCAAACGCTGGAGAGGGCCACCGGGAGATGAACAGGTGTCTGAACAGGTGTTTGAACAGGTGTCAGAACAGGGAAGACAGGTGCAGAGGGCAGCGGCGTCGATAGTCGCAGCCTGTGTGGGGTTGTGGGCGATGTAGAGAATGGCACTGGTGAGAGAAATTGGACACCTGTAGATGCAGAGCCGGTATTATGCCACGACAGTGAGGGCGAGGCTGTGACAGGCGGAGTGGCAAGGAGGTGTTTGTGGCACTAAAACACTGTAGGAGGCGGTCAGAAAAGACGGTCCGAACACCGCTGCTACCAAAATGTAACACCCCTCTCTTGATGGTTGAAGGAAAGTCCTGGAGTAGTTATTTACGGCCTTTAATTGTGGAGCGCAGAGATATAGGTGTTACCCCTCCTGATATTAGCCCTCTACTGCTGGGACATGCGGTTCGAGTTGTGCAGGCAAGCCTGGGAACGCTGCTACGTTTGCTGTTCTAGAATACAGTGGGGGGGCATACAGTAGGGGCATACAATGAGGGAGGCATATATACATAACGGGTATAATACATACATATAAGGAGAATGTTACACGTTGTAAAAGGCCTCGTGAACATCTCCAAGCCTCTCCATGACCTAACAAGAAGACCATGTACAAGCATTCAACACCCTTAACCCGCCGAGTCCCGACCGGTTTTTTACCCAGCCTACCCCCAGATCCCGACCGATTTTCGACTTTTTGTTTTTTGGCTGAAACCTTCGCTTTTGGTAAGAAACATCGAAAATTCATAGTGAAATCGCGATCCTGAGGTAAAAAAATGTTGATACAGGTGTCCCTCAACCTTACGTTCTCCTTTTTCAGGGGGCCTGGCTAAGAAAACGAACTATGGAAGGGTTGACTAATTCAAGCCACTTTAAATTATGTATTTATTTCATTTATTTGGTACGAATTTATGTGTAGTAAAAGTCTATAATGGTTTTCTTACAATAATATAGGCATTTATAAGCACTGTTCACTTACCCAAAACCCCAGTATATGACACCTTCCTTTATGACATTACCACCTCATCACTTCTGTTTGTTTCTACCTCTAGCTTCTTTGTTTCTTTGTCCTCCACCTCAGGAATCACTTTCACCGTGAATTTCGTCATTAGAGAGGCCATGGGGCAACATACCTTTACTGGCCAGCTTACTGCTAACAGGTGAATTGCCCAGTGTGGGAGGGAGAGGGGGGAGGGGGGGATAGGAGGGGCCAGGCAGTATCCCCGATTGACAGCAGGTAGAGGAAGGTCTCCCACTTATACCTATCAAAAATCACCAGCGAATGTTGAAAAATGTGCACACAATGGGCCTTGCAATTACGTGACGTACGATGTACGTCGTTGGGTCTGTCCGCGGAAAAAAGTTGCGACGTACATCGTACGTCGATGGGACTCGGCGGGTTAACCCGTCGAGCTCCACCGGCGTACGATGCACGTCACTACTTTTTTCTGCGGACAGTGCTGTTATCACTCCAAGGATCTTAGTGGAGGGGGTATGTGGCACAGGTACATCACTGTCTGATGGCGCTGGTGTGCAAGTATTTATGTTTGCAGTTATCACTAGTGATGAAAGTGGTAGTGGATTTAGCTAGAACATTCGACAGCCTGCTGTCCTCGACCCTGTCTGAAGTGGATTAAGGTAACCCTTTTGCAGAGAGCAATTAATCTTATTTCAGTATGCCAACACGCTCACAGATGACTATTAACTTAGAGAACTACTCACCCATCCAAAGAGGGTACAGATGACCATAGGGAATATCTCATTACCTACATAAAGGCTTCTGTTCTCTACAAAGACACAACACAGACAACACAATCACTTATTCAGAATGACACTAAACTAGAAGTAGTCAGTCAGTGGAGAATCTGGTCACAAACAAAAAGAAAAAAAAATAGCAATTTCATTCCCCCAACACTTCCCACACGCCTAGCAAGTGCAAAACAAAGCTACACTCTTCTCTCTAACAGACACCTAACTCGGTCATTACTCGGAAAATCATTGCTGAATACACTGACCGGTATAAATACAGACAAAACAAATGACACGGTCTTGACACAGTATCACAGCTCAACAGGTACATTCTTAATGACCAATCACAATACAAGTAGACTTACATCCCATACCAGGCACACCTTCCCCTCGTCCCCAAGCATGACATTCCTTTCGTTCACGTATTCTTTTAATACCAGCTGACAGTCGGTACCCCTTCAGATCACTTCAATATCATTATCACCATAGGAATGCATATAAACCAAAGCGATCACACGTCACTTAAACAAACTAAAAGAAACCAGACTGGTCAAAATTCACCGAAGAAGCGGAACAACATTTCAGCATACTGTACAACGGATCATTACCAACACTAACAGACACATATAGAGATTTAGCAATACCATAGTTAATGCAGGCATGCAACACACTCAACGGGGCAACAGACGACACTGCAGCCGAACCTTGCACCAGATGGCCCGATTCATAAAATAGCGCGACACATTCAAACACAGGTCTCTCTCTCTCTCTCTCTCTCTCTCTCTCTCTCTCTCTCTCTCTCTCT
>JAGKTI010011560.1:0-10256 GCA_018397915.1 Birgus latro | reverse complement strand
ATTGGGTGACCTCAAACGTGTTGTTTGTGCACTCTATATCGTTAATGAAAAGATGTACGTGACACCAACTAGAAGCCAAGGTGCAATATACAGAATACGCAGTTAAATAGTACGTGATAGTAAGCTTCGCATGTTTCCAAAAATGCAGTCACAAGTATCAGGGAAATTACATATTTATTCACTTTGCTTCCATGACGTACTTTATTATTTATTCTTGCTACGTTCAGATTGTTGTTCTAACCTTACTATAGAAGTCTTGAACTGGAAGAGTTACAGAGAGTCCTTATTTCTTCTTCACTGCAAGGAATCTTCGTGATTTTTAATACGATAATTTGGAAGAAATACTAAGTCTGTAGAACTCACTGAAAACATTGAGTTAGCCTTACTCCCTGTCAGACCTTCTACCATTATACCAAGTTTTGTTAAACTTGAGTTGAACTGCCTGAAACTGTCGGACCCTGCTAGCGGCAGGGGCTTGACCACCAGTGCATTAAGGGGGTATCACACGATACCTGAAATCATGGTTTGCCCACGAAATCGTGGTAACCGCCCACGAAACCGTGGTAGCCGCCGAGGATTCCGTCGGCAAAACTCATTTCCATCCAGACCCATTCCATGCCCACGGAATCAGGGACAAAACGTTTTTTTTTTTTTTTTAGTTATAATTCCCTCCTAGAGTGCCTATTACGTTCCATTATATATATTATTAATTATTAAAGCTTAAATAACCTTTTATATCGTGCAGGGATGAAATAACAATGTAGATAATTCAGTTGTTTTCATTGGGGAGCGAGGATACAACACTCCACGCTGGGTGCAGGAGTGTTGTACATCTCCGTTCATTCAACACTGGGTATACGATGGCATCTGGGCAGATATTATGGACAAGGGCTGCTGAAAATGCCCTTATTGAAGAAATAAAGCCATTCCCTTGTCTTTGGGATCACGAGCATCCCATGTTTCACAAGAAAACCTACGGTGTATTTGTTTACATTTATGCCGACCGTCGGCGGCGTTCGAGGAACGTGTGTGATAGGGTTTGTGCCTGGTTCCAGCAAACCAGGAACGCGTTCCGTCGGCACCTCATGATTTTAGGTACCGTGTGATACCCCCTTTAGTCTCCGAGCCACTCACTTAAGGCTGTAGGTCGCTAAGGCCCATGCACGAAGCACCTACAGGAGGGAAAGCCTCGGTAGGGCCATCTCAACCACTAAGGCTTGGTTGGAACAGCCTTACCTCATTGTGACCCGTAAATGTAACTCCGATTTAGATTCTCTACAGCACAAACCGGACCAAACTTGTTATTGTTTATCTCAGTATGGGGTTGATAGTTGCCTGTGAACTAGATCGTGCTTTGCGAAGGGAATGGAGGTTTCAGGGCTCCATGAACCCCCTTAACATAAATAATGAACATGCACTGAGACAATATCTCCTCCCCAGGTGCGAATTCCTTCGTTTAACAGAACTTGAGCCTCATACTGGGAGTGTCACACGACACTCCCATGCCATTTCTTCCCAAACAATATATTTTGGCAACCCAGAGTTAAGAATTTTAAGTGTTGTTGGAGATACCTGTGATATTCATCAGTCAAATGTATCCAGAGTGATATTACGTTTGACAGATGCTTTATACAGAAAAGGACTCAAAAAATTAAGATGTCTCGTGGTTTGCTGAGGAGGACAGAGACTAGTGGGTTTCTGCAAAATACACAATTTTCCTGAAGTGCTTGGGTCCCCTTGACAAGGGAGGGAAAGAATACTTCCCCAGCATCCCTGCTGGTAAGAGGCGACTAAAAGGGGCCTTTTTGTCTCCAGCCTTTCTCTCCTTACTGTCCTCTTCTGTCATGCCCCTTTTCTTGATATTTGCGTGTTTCTTTTGGCCTTTATTTTTCCATCTACTCCTACATGGCCATGGAGCTATATTTTGGCTTGGTGACAATTTTTCATTATTCCTTCCTTCCTAAAGTGCCTGGAGCAGTGGATTCAACCCTCATACCAGATCAGGAAGAACATGTATTTGTCAATGGCAAAGGGTTCCATTCACTGAATGTGCAAGTTGTTTGTGACAGCAACAAAATGATAATGAGTTGTAATGACAGATATCCTGGCAGCACTCACGCTGCTTATATCTGGGCTAATTCTAACCTTCACCAGAGCTCTAAATCAAGGTGTCTATGGTGACGGTTTTCTGCTAGGTAACTGTGGTGGCTGATGACATCGTGTGAATTTAAGCAATGGTTAGTTGAAACATGGCAAAAATGCTGGTAAGATCTATTCATACTGCTATTTTTTCTTTAATCCTAAACCCTGTCATCTTACTAATATCTTAAAGGTTGTGCGGATGTAAAGTTCTTCATCACTAATACTGGAACATCTTTTCTTTGCGGCGACACTTTCAATTAATTACCGGCACTTTCCCTGCTTATCCTTGACTGCTGTGTAAACACTCGCTCTCATCCCCCAGCTGATTCATGAAGCTCTGTGACTGGCCCAGTGTTTCTATGTTCTGCCGTCTGGTCGGTAGGGTCTCGGCCAACACACGAGATATCTCCAAAAACATCACCTACCTTTAAGGCTTCCGTTAACTAAGGCCGTTGCACTAACTTGAGTCAGCCTTAAGACAAGGCAAGGGGTCGTCGTGCATGGGCCTTAGAGACAATGGTCGGGCTGCCTTTAATATCTCATATAAGGCCAGCCTTAAGGCTGTCTTCTGATGGTGTATTGTGCATATCGGCCTAGGTTAGTATTGTGACAGGATGAACCAATGCACTCAACACAATCTTCTAATCGAGACAGGGGATATGTGTCAGTCCTAGTCAGAGCGCTGACTCTGCGGTAATCGATGCAGAATCCCACTGTACCGTCAGGCTTGGGATGGGGTGACAGGGAAGCTCCACGGGCTCACACATCGGGAGATAAGATCGTTGTCCAGCTCGTACTTCAGTTCCTGGTGGAGAACTCTTAGGCACTGAAGGCAAACACGATAAGGTGGCAACTTAACGGGGAGCGCGTCACCCACATCGTCATGATGCTCGATCCAGGTCGCCCGCTCAGGGGAGCTACCAAAAACATCCATAAATGAAGAAAGAAGTGTTAATAGTTGTCGAGCCTGATCTGGCAAATGCGAAACCTTTTCACCAAGGACAATCAGGCCTCAGCACTGCTCTGCCAGGCACTTGCAGTATCGAAGTCAGTCTTCCTCATCATTTGGTTCCTGGGTTGCCAAACTGCTGGGAACCTCCCTCTCCATTCAAGCGAGACTAGATGCACAGGTACAGGGGCCTCTGGAGCACGGTAATTAGGTTTGAGCATGTTAACATGGTCAAGTTGATGTTTCTTAAGCCTGGCTGGTGTTTCCACTAAATAATTAGTACTACCCACTTCAAGCAGTACAGGATAAGGGCCACCAAACTTAGCAGCAAGAGGGTCTTGAAGAGGCACAAGCACTAATACTTCATCACAAACACTAAACTCTCACAAACAAACTTTCCTATCACACCAGCTCTTCATGCTGTTTTGAGCCTGTTTCAGTTCTCTCTAGTCACTTCCAAGCATCTTGACATCCCTCCGTCGCCGTGCCTCCGGAATTTGTCGGAACCCACAGGCCGACCACCAAGCCGATTTTTCAAGTCTCGAAAACCTTTTTTCTTTTATATCGGTCAAATTGAAGAGGAATGTCAGATGCACCTGGTAATGCAATTTTGAGCTTCCTAGACCCAACCTGAGCCGTGTAATGAATCGCGGAAGTTGCGCAAATTTGCGCAGATGATATCAGGGGCAAAGTTTTTCTTTCTACCCCCTTAAAAATTTCAGTGGTGTTGAAATGGTATGACTATATATGTGTAATGCTAACAAAATCAGTACACAATATGGTAGGTTTCATTTTAAAAATAATATTTTTATAACATTTTTTGATGTTTATTGTATTTATGCAAGTATCGAGTTATTTCTGTGGTCTAGGTGGTTTAGTTTTGTCCAAAGAGAGGCTAGAGATGATATTTTTAGACTATAAGTGTCCTCATTTTGTGAGAAGAGGCCGAACCCCGAAATCTAAAATTCGATGCGACTTGTGATTAGCACCTTGCACGAAGGAATTAGTGTGAAGGGAAGGAATGGTTTTACATCCATATATTTACCACAAGAACATCTCATATGTTGCTGAAATGCTGTCCAAAGCAAGAAATATGTAAAATGAACCAATTCAGTAAATAATGTGTACTTATAAATAAAAATATCGTAATTCTGAGTGATTTCCCTCTTTTTTGTTTCCAATGCCTGTTCCTGTATGGAGCTGTTTGTTCTTACTATGGGTGGTCCAATTCGTGTGGAAAGAGATAAAAGGGTGCTATTTTTAGTCTGCTTCAAGATAATGGTACAGCTGTCTGTGCGTAGGCCAAACTATCTCGACCAAAATTCGATATGACCCAAGATTTTCATTTCGAACGAGGGAATTAGTGTGAAGGGAAGGGAAGGTTCTACATCCATATATTCACCACAAGAACACCTCATATGTTGCTGAAATGTTTGTGCAAAACAAGAAATATGTAAAATGAACAAATTTAGTACACAGTATATTATGTACCTATAAATAAAACTACCTTAATTATGAATGTGTCCCTTTTTTTTGTTTATAATGTTTTTTCCTGTATGGATTTTTTTTTATTTTAGGTTGTTTAGGAAAGAGAGGCGAAGGAAAAAGAGGGGATGGAAAGAGAGGAGAAAGATAATGGATGCAGCACTTTCTTTTCTTGACTTTCTTGCCTTCTAACACTTGAGGGGAAGCAAAAGACTGAAATTCACTCGTGCATGATTCACAAATGTACTGAATGTTTGAGTAGTTTAGAGGTTAGAGCAGGTCTGTGTCATCTCCTAGACCTCCATTCCCTTCTCAAATTTATTCATAGTATTCTACAAGTCACGCTGCATTGACGCCAGCGTCCACGCAATGGTAAAACGTCGTTCGATGCTGCGGCCACGGAAGGGTTAAAATCATCAACCAACCCAAGTACACTATGGCTCCTGGTGGAATCACTAGACCAAGCCTCTTTAATGGTGGATAACGGGTCTCTTACCTTATGGGTGAACACTAGCTCATTAGGGGAGAAACCCCAACTCTCTTTGGAACTTCGCGGTTGGCGAATAGGAGGAATGGGACTCCTAGATCCCAGTCCTTCTAGTACCCCACGCAGTACTTCCGAAGCATCGTCTTAAAGGTCTGATGGTACCTCTTTAGGGCACCCTGGCTCTCAGGATGGTAAGCACTGCTCTTCATGTGGACAATACCGAGTTGGGCCATGGACTACTGGAAAGCATTTGAAAGAAAATTAGACCCACTATCAAACTGAACCTCCCTTGGCAACCCAAACTTAGTAGAGAAATCAAGCAACGCCCGGACAACTATTCTAGACTTTGGGGAACGATCAGGGATAGTCCCCGGGTATCTAGTGACAGATTAATTATAGTTAACAGTTACTTATTACCAGAGGATTTAGGAGGCAGGGTTCCCACCATATCAACTACAATCCGAGTAAATGGAGGGTCAAATGCAGGACTGGGAATGAGAGGCAACTCAGGTATTGGTTAATTAGGCTTTCTCGACGCTGGTTAGTATGGCAGCACCACACGAACTGGGTCACATCTGCAGCCATGCGTGGCCAGTAGAACTCCGCATGCAGCTGCTCCAAGGCCTTCCTCATGCCCTTGGGACCTGAAAAGGGGGTATAGTGAGCCAACTCCAACAATTTCTTTCCAAAAGCACTGGGTACAACAATCTGATGACAATCCCACACTCCGTCATCAACATTAACACACAGGGGATACCAGTGCCTCCACAATACTCCGTCCTTGACATAAAAGCAATCACCTTTTTCGACGACACAATCCTCCATTGCAGCAACCTTCGGTTTCTGAATCTCTGGATCACCTGCCTGCAACTCTTTCAATCTCTCAAACCTCACTTCCTCAAAGGAAATGGGAAAGTTATCATCAGGCAAATTCACGATTGTATCTTCCAAGGAATAGCAATTGTCAAAGCCTCTCTCATCAATGTCCTCGGTCACCATCTCTGGTCGAGTTTCCACTATGGCTGCAGGATCACCAGACTCCCTTACACTGAGTGGCACGTTGTCCCGGGTCTGCTTTCCCTGTGCTATACTGTACATCTGGTCTCAGCAAATGCCGGAAACACATCTGCGTCCACTTTATCAACCTGTGGGGGATCATCAGGCACAGACATCTCGGACAGTACGGGGGCAATACACTTATTTTCACCTGCTAAATCGTTTCCCAATTGCAGGTCAACCCCTTGAAGATGAAGAAAGGCGACTAGCCAAAGGCGCGCTGGCCCGTCAAGCAAGTTACATTTCAAGTCTCCAGTCATCACAGGGATAACCTTTGCGCCCGTTTCTCCTTGAATTAGTACATACTCCTTAGTTAGGACTTTAAGTTCACTGCATGCCCACATGACAGCAAAGCTCCAGTGTCACTTAGAATTCCCACAGGAAATTTGGCTCCATCCAACAGTACCAAGCTGAAAGCAAATGTGGGGCAAAAGAGCAGGCAGGGACAGCGCTGCTACCTGCCACCTGGACAACGTCTCCAGGAAGTGAAGTGTCATCAGGAATGGGTGCAGGCATACCACCTTTCGCCTGCGATTCGACAGCAGTCTCCTTATCCCCATCCCCTGAAACAACAAGCTATGAAGGGGAAGAAACACAAAACTCTCCAGCCACCTTTAGACCTGCATGACAAACAGAAGTCCCAACTGGTCCACCTTGAACAAGGCTGACGGACTTAGACAGAGCATTCTTCGTAAAATACTTTTAACCATTGTGACCTGGATGCGTACAGTAAGTACAAAAGTGATAAGGGTGCCTGAAAGAACTAGAGGAGATATTAGACGGTGGAGACGAAGGATTAGGTTTGAAATTAGTGGTTAAGTCTGGCTTGCTCAAGTGTTGGTTGCTCTGGCAAGGGTATCCTTCTTAGAGAGGAAGTTCCTAGAGAACTCCCTAGGCTTATTGCCATATTTGTGCAATACGTAATCATCAATAATGACAGTTGCTTCAGAGACTGTTTTACCTTTCTTGTCTGATAAATGAATCCTTAATTCACTGTCTAATTTATCCATGAAATTCTCAAGGATTACAATATTCTTCATCCTAGTACAGCTTGGGTTAACACGATTTGCCATATTTTCACTGCGAAGTGTCGGTCACATGTCTAACAAGTTCTAAGTAAGACTCCTGATAATACTTCCTAGCATCCCTAAACCGCTGACGGTATACCTCAAGTCTTAATTATTCATAAGCACGTAAAGCTGAACTCTTCAAAACCTCATCGTCTAAGCATTCTTCGAAACTTAAGCTATCAAAACTTCTGAGGGCCTTGTCTTTAAGTGCAGTATGAACTAAGGTGGGCCAGTGGTCATTAGGCTACTTATTCCCAATAGCAATCTTTTCAAAACGTGAGAAGAACTCCAAAACAAGGGTCTCATCAAAATGGGATACTAATTTAGTGGGATCAATAGGACTGAAACCTCAGAAAGAATGGGAAGAATTTGTCTGGCCTTCCGAGGATCTCATACAGTACTCATCATCAAGTTTCATTTGTTCCAAGTTACCATTGCCTGTTCTCTGGGCTGTTCTATCTTTGTCTGTTCTCTGGCCTATTCTACCTTTGCCATCTCTGACTCTAGCTTCATCCGGTCTAAATAAGCCTCATGTTCCCACTGAGCTTGCTCAAACCCGACATCCTGGAAATTTGTATTAGAGAGAGGATAACTCCAATCTTCTAGACTTGGACAAGGGGAACGAAACTCTGACTTTACATCACCCTCAAGCACAGGTATGGAATTTGCATGAGCATGGGCATCCTCCTCTAAAACAATATGAAGAAGGGCAGTGGCAGAGCTGAGGGTTGTGTACTCCATGACAGCTAAAGCTTGGCACTCCAGCAAGTAAAAATACAGCACTCAGAGCACAAATTTGTTTAAATTCAACAAAACCTATTACTGACAATCCTGGCAGAGGTCTCCACTCTGTTATGACGAGGTGGGGCTAAAGGTCTATCTGACTGACTGAGGATTTAGGTAAAGTGCGCAACAGAGATTTTAGAATACAGATGGGGGCTAGTCACACCAAGTCGTAAGCTCAAAAAGGGGAAAATGATAATAAAGTATAAATAGCAATGACTAAAAGGGGACAATGAAATAGTCGATAAAAATAGCTAACTTAGTTTACTTATCACTAACTTAAAGCTACAAGAATAAATATCAAACAGGTTCGAACAGGATTCTCAAACTAAGACTTGCAAAAACTATCTTTAAGTTCCAAACAATAATAAAGGTAAACCAGCACACTGAATGTAACCTCTGGGTTGTGAAACCGCTGGAGGCGCAATAAAGACTAAAATTACAGAGACAGACCTATGACACTTTAACAAAATAGGTGACTTTAGTAAGAGCAATTGCAATGACTCTAAATTAGTAGGTCTTATGATTGCAATCTCAGTAAGTACAACCTAATAAGTAGATCATGTGCTGACACCCTCATATAATAAACAATATCTCACGTGTGGCAGACATACTACTATATACAAAATGTCCAAGAGCAGAGCACACCAACACACCAGTCTAATCAACGCCGCTAAGTCGACTTGGTAACATTTTTTTTTTTTGCATAGTCATCACCTACAGTGAGGGGTGTTAGGCCAAATAGTTATAAGGAACGAAACACAATCAATGTAAAGGAAAGTTTGCACATCGCATGATACAGCCAGTCTAGGGGACCAGGCGTGGAGGAAGCATGTGATAGAAAGCTCTTAGATTGGCTAGACGCACCTCCTCCCCCCTGACAATCAAAGTGGGGGGAATCCCTTCACCCAGGTTGGCAGCCCGGAGCAGATCGTAGAGGTTGGAATAGATCATGACTCCGAATTGGTACGACCGGATGTGGGCAGCAAGGGTCAGGAAGTGTCGGTAGGAGGATACATCTAGCTGATCCTTGTAGTCCATAACTCCGCCTGAGGAGGGGAGGAGTCATCCATCTCGTCCCCAATCAAGGAGCCGGTCCCGCCCCTCCTCGGTCTCCGATGGCGGGTGGTGTATGTCAGCCGTGGTCGTAGCTGTGTCCAATTCTGGTGCCAGGTCGGTGATCTGGTTGGCAGTCCTACGATTAAGCTGGCATCCAGCCTCTGCCTCGTTCGCGGTGTTTAGCAGGGGGCAGCAGGTCATGGCTGCCAGGCCCGGCGCTCCTGTCGCCAAGGAACAGAGTGGACATCGCAGGTGAAGCACTCGGGGATGATAAGGCGAGGCAGCCCGATCTCCTCAAAGATCTTGGGGAGAAGAACATGCAAAGCCCCCTTGTCACCCCCGAAAAAAAGACTTTGCTATCACGATGCTCATCTCCAAGTCGGTGCTTATCTCCCAAGGACTCCCAGGATCCCTGGCCTGCGTCCCTGGGCCCTGAGACGCCGCCGTGCATAGGTAGAACCCTGCACGATCACGCCCCCCGGTCCAGTAACACCCCGAGCCTCAGGAACCTTGGGAGTCCCAAAAGGACAAAACTCCACCCACTCATTGTCCCCAAGAGAGCGCTGGAGATGTCGAGGGTTTGGAGCAACGACAGCCTGGTGGTGCTCGAAAACATCAGCCCCACTATCCTGGCACTTGAGGAAACCATACCCCGCCCTGACGCTGAACTAAACCACGGTTCTCCTGATCTTCTGGGCTGCTGGAAACTGAAGCCAGCTATTTGCCCCCCTCAACGAGTTGCAGGCAGTAGCAGGAGATGCGCCTTCCATCGTTGCTCATCCGGTTCTGCCTCTCTCCTCTCCACTTGGTAACGGACTGCCCAGCCTTTATATACAAGCTCATAGATGCATGAAAAACAGAACAGAAACTCATTAACATTTTCGAAACTAACATGGGTAGCTCTAACGGCAACAATGAGTCTATGGATAGCTCCAGAAACGGATTTGCGCATTAGCTTACACAACGGAAAGGCTCAAAATTACATCTCAGCTAATGATAGAAACTCCTACTGGTAAATTTCACCCCATGATATAACACTTCAAGAAGTAACAACTCTCTCACGGTTTTGGTATTCAGAAAACACAAGTGCTAAGCATGATGTTAACAACACAAGTGAATAACAAGTGCTCTGAATAATGCATGAAAATGTAAGTAATTTCATCGGCCACACACACACACACACACACACACACACACACACACACACACACACACATATACATAT